>PVLC010001096.1:0-158277 GCA_004027655.1 Graphiurus murinus | reverse complement strand
ATTTACCCATTGGACCCATTCAGGGCTGAAACAGGGCGTGTGCCCCACACTGGTGCTGCAGGAATAAACAGAGCTTAGATTCCCATAGAAGGTTAGTGAGAAACTCCACACCCAAATCTAGACTCCAGGAAATTCATCCCTCCCTTGAGTCTGCACCTGTAAGCACATACACGAATTTCTCATCCAATGGCACATGGGCTTGTGTGTTGGCACAGTGACTGTGGAGGATGGGGTCCCCAAAGAGCCACCACTGCTGTGCTCCTCAAGGTTTTGCTGCTGGAGTCAGGGGCTTCCCGGGTTCAGAGCCTATGTGATCCTCTCCCAAAGACAACTGTTCTAGTAGCAGAGAACACTTTGCATAACTTGAATCCGTGAACAAATGTGTCTCATTTCCCTCTTTTGCACCCAGAGCTAATGCTTCTTGACACCAGGCCATGAGCCAGGAGCCTGGCATATTACTCCACCCTCCTGAGCTTCAGGGTGTTCTCCTTATATATCTGTTTGCTTATTTAGGTGCTGAGGATCAAGCCTCGAGCTTGCTAACCACACACTCAACCACTGTGCTACACTCCCAGACCTTGCAGAGGGGTTTTAATGAAAGAAGCACTGTAACCTGGCCCCAGGCTCAGAGCACGCCCCCCCATCCCCAACCACAGTCCATGAGATTTTTGGGTACCCGTGAGGTCTTACATGGCCGGGTAGGAGGTTCCATCCCTCACACCACTCCAAGGTCCAGGGAATTCAGGGGGTGCAAACCGCAGCTGTCCGAGTGGTGGCTTGGCAAAGGGAATTCCCAGGAAGCTGTGCACCCCCACATTGGTGCCCTGCACATGGACCAGGCTTCCCCGCACCTGCCCAGTGTGCGTGGTCCGGATGGGGCTGGCTGCATCCTGGCCTGTGGGCAGAGAGAAGCACTTGGGGTTGGGTCTTCCCAGGGGGACGTCCTCCCACACTGAGGGCTCTGCTGCCTCCTTACCTCCCTCAGCTTGGCCTTGTGGAGGGACCTGATGTGCAACAATGGCCTCACCCACTCCCTGCCTGTCACCCTCTCCCCTCCTCCACCACCACCTTCACTGGGCCTGCTACAGCCTATGCTGGTCACTGCCTGGAAGGTCTTGGTGTCCTCCAAGAGCCTGGTCAAGTAGGTCAGGGAGGAACCCTGACAGAGTGGGTTCTGGGGTGAGGAGAGTGTGGACCCCCGCTGGGCAGATGAGGTTGGGACAGGGTGGGGCAGATGGTCAGGTTCCTCCCTAGGAACCTGTGGGGTGAGAGGAATCAAGGGCTGCAGACACACCCTGGGCATGGCACCCTCCTAGGGAAGGCTTTATCAGACTCCTGGCAGGCACAGAGCACCATCACCTTTGCCCTAATGCCTACTCATGCCTTTGTGTCAGTTTGGGTGCAGGAGTGAGGGCGTCCAGTGGACTCTCAGCTCAGCTTTGGGATGTGGTGCTGGTGGCTCTGTGTCCTTAGGGCTGGTAAACTTGCTTGGGGCTTCTCAATGGCTTCTTTGGGGAAAGTGATCACACTCAGAGACAAATGACAGTGGGAAGGTCTTGTTATTGCTGCTGTTATTGCCTGAGGGTAAGTAGTCACTATAGTCATAGGCACAGCCACACGCACAGGAGAGAAATGTCCCCAATCCCTGTTCCTGCCAGGAGGTTGCTGACCTCCAGTTCATGCTCCTCATATGCCGCTCACTCCTAGGTGCTGCATGTCCCCAGGGAGTCTAGCTCTCTCTGGAATCTGGGGGTCCCTCTTTGTGTTTTGGGGTGCGTGCAGTGAGGGCACATTTTCCCACAGTCATCTGTCATCTCCTCGAGCTACTCTCTCCCTGGTAACTTCCTCTACCAGTCTCACAAGTTGGCAGATCTGCCCGGCCCTGGTCCCTGCCCCCTCCTTCCCCCTCGGGAGCCTCACCCTGGGCCTGGAAGAGGAGAAGCAGGAGCCCCCAAGCCGCTGTGCAAAGCAGCTCACGATGTTGGTCCGGCCGCATGATCGCCTTGCAGGTTTGTTCCTGTGGTACTGTGGAGTTCCACACTTCACCAAGAGGTGCTTCGGAGCAGAGTATCTCCAGGCTGATGTTTGGACCTGGCAGGGAGTAAGTGGAGCACAGGGTGGAGCCTGGCCAGGTATGTGCTTCTGGGGAGCCGCCCAGAACTGAGCAGGCAGAGGTTGCCAGATTCTGAGGGCAGCAGGAGGGGCAGGATTGCTCCCCTCTCCTAACACCTTTCACTCCTCCCAAGAGCACATGGCAGCCCCTCAAAGATCCCAGGAAACCTCTCTTCAAACCTGGAGCCATTACATCAGTGATTGCAGTCACAGACCCTAGTGAGTGGTGGGGTGTCCAGGGGAGGAAGCAGCGGGCTGCAACTGGAGAAGCCAGGAGGGCTCCTCTGAGGAGGTGCAGGATAGAGATCCCCATGGATGGAGAAACGGGAAGCCCTCAGACGGGGTGAAGGGAACTCTTGAGCAAAGGCAGGGAGGTATCTGTGCCCTTCATCCCAAATGTTCCTCCTTTCTTTCTTTTTTTAATGTAGAAGGATATTCTGAATTATTTTATAATTACTAAAGTCGTTTAAAATGAAGCAAGAGCTTCTCTCCCTTTCCCTGAGAAAGCCACATCTTTCTTTGCTGTTTTTGACATGAGGGAGCTGTAAGACCTGTAGAAAGGTGGATGAGTGCCTGCTTTAAAGCCCAGCCCCAAGTGTGTTTACAGGTAAGAACATCACTATTTTGACTTTTTTTTTTATTTTTGTGGTACTGGGGATTGAACTCAGGGGCATTCTACCTCCAAGCTATACCCCCAGCCCTATTTTTTATTCTTATTTTGAAATAGGGTCCCACTAAGTTGCGGAGTGCCTCACTAGGTAGCTGAGGCTGGCCGAGAACCCAGATCCTCCTGTCTCAGCCTCAGAAGTACTGGGATTACAAACATGCACTGTCACGCCTGTCTCACAATCAATATTTTTGTAAATGGTGGGATTACAAGCATGCAGCACCATGCCCAGCGACGCTTATTCTTGTTTGTTTTTTAACTGGGATTGAACCCAGGAGGTTTCTACTGCTGAGCTATACCCCCAACCCTGTTTTGTTTATTTTGAAACAGGGTCTCACTAACTTGCAGGGAGCCTCACTAAGTTGCTTGGCAGGCCAGGAACCTGTGATCCTCTCGTCTCAGCTTCCCAAGAACTAAGATTACAAGCCTGCTCCACCACACCCAGCTTTTGTATACCCATTCTGACACAGTCTCCTTAAATAATTCCGGTGAAGCAAGAGCTAGAGCCCCACCCCACACTCCTGTATTATTCTGAGCAGTGATCTAGTAAAACAACAAAAGAGGTAGATGAGCTCTCCTGGAAATGTGTGTGTCTACACATACTTACAGACAGAAGTCCTGAAACCAAGCCAGTACACAGATGCATGGACAGTCAGGTCACTTTTCTCACTACTTCTCCATGTATTTGAGAAGTTGACTCAATGTTTGCAGGTATCCTTGCATTTAAACTCACCAAAATACCCTTTATGATGCCTCTTAATGTTTTTTGTTTGTTTGTTTGTTTGTTTTTGTGGTACTGGGGATTGAACTCAGGGGCATTCTACCTCCAAGATATACCCCCAGCCCTATTTTTTATTCTTTATTTTGAAACAGGGTCTCACTAAGTTGCGGAGGGCCTCAGTAGGTAGATGAGGCTGCCCGCGAACCTGGATCCTCCAGTCTCAGCCTCCCAAATGCTGGGATTACAAGCGTGCGCCACCACGCCCGGCTCATGATGCCTCTTAATGTGCCTGTTGAAAAGATGAATGAATATATAGGGACTGAGAAACTACAGGGATTGGGAAAGACAGAGTATAAAAGTCAGAAAAGCCAATTCACCAGCCACGCCATTTGATATTTTGTATGTTGATCTTTCAATCAACAAAGAAGTTATGGTTAGTCCAGAGAGAGAAACCACTTGAATTTCACATGTAGGATACAGAGAGGACAAAATAGTGCCAGTGAAATACCTTAGCAGTATCTGAATCCTTTGCGGTACTTGAAACATAGAGTAGAATTCCCACTACAAAGTCATAGAAGCCGCCATAGCTGTCTGCTTTCTCATGTAGGTATGCAGACTCATAATTGCCTGGGTTCCCCTTTAACAGGCCCTCATCTCTCATAGACCATGTTCTTAGGGCCTCTTTGGGACTCTCCCTGCTCAGTCTGGCCATTCTTTTGAAACACATGTGGGACTATGGCAATTCTTCAGGTCTCCATCTCCCCATGACCAAGATCAAGTTCACAGTCACTTCTCCACTGGAGAAACAGGAGACCAGTGGTTGCAGGTCTAGCACCAGGAACTTGACAGTGAAGCTATTATTATTGTTGCTGTTATTACCCAAGGGTCAATTGCAGCTATAGTCATAGCCACAGCCCCCCCCCACACACACACAGGAGGGATGTGTCCCCAGTTCCTGTTCCTCTGCCAGGAGGGTGCTGACCTGCCAGTCCTGTGCTCCTGAGAGCCCCTAATATTCATCTCATTCTTTGGTGTTGGATGTCTTCAGGCAGCTCTAACTCTCTGTATCAGGATTCTGGGGGGGCTGTGTTGGACATTTCGGGGTGCATGGGGTGGGCGAACGTTTTCTCTCTGTCATCTTTCATCTCCATCAGTTACTCTCTCCCTGGCAACTTCTCCCCAGCAGTGCCAGGCTCTGCCTCTGCACAAGTTGGCAGATCTGACCCTGGTCCCTGCTATGATCTCCCCATGCACACACACCCCCCTTGCTGCAGGAGCCTCAGCCTGGGCCTGGAGGAAGAGAAGCAGGAACTCCCAAGCTGAGGCACTCAGCGCACAGGAATTGCTCTGGCTGCATAGTCGGCTGGCAGGTTTGTTTCCGAGGTACTGTGGGGATGCACCCTCCACCTAGAGGTTGCTCTGAGCAGAGTGTCGCCCAGGGCACAGTTTAGACCCAGTAGCGTAGGTGGGGCTCAGGTTGGGGCAGGGCCAGGTGGGTGCTACCAGAGAGTCTCCCTGAACTGAGCGAACAGAGGTGGCCAGAGCCAGTGGGTAGCAGGAGGGACAGGGTCGCCTCCCCTCTGCTAGCCCTTCCCAGGGCCGGGCAGCCTCTGCAGGCCGCCGAGACCCTAGAATCCTCTCCTCAAACCTGGAGTCACTAACTCAGTGACTTGTAGTCACAGACCCCAGGAGGGGGTTGGGGTCCAGAGGAGAGAGCAGAGGGGCTGCAACTGGAGAAGCCAGGAGGGCTCCCCTGAGGAGGTGCAGGCCTCAACCACTGAGCTACACCCCCAGCCCTTGCGGTGGGGTTTTCATAAAAGAACTGTTGCAGCTTGGCCCAGAGCTCAGAGCACTCGCTCACCCTCCAACCTCAGGCTTCCCCACAGATGGAGAAATGGGAAGCCCTCTGATGGGGTCAAGGAAACTGCTTGAGTAATAGCAAGGAGGTGTGCCTGTGCCCTTCATCCTGAAGCTCCTTCTTGCTTGTAAGACTCACAATTTATTTTTAATGTGCAAAGGTATTTATTTCAGAATTGTTTATAATTACAAAGTTAGAAAGAACTCAAACAATCAACCATATAATATTGGTTAAATAACTAATGGTATGACCACATAAAGGAATATTATGCTCCTGGGCTTGTTGGTGCATGCCTGTATTCCCAGTATTTGGGAGGCTGAGACAGGAGAATTGCCAGCCTTAGCAACTTAGTAGGACTCTCAGAAACTTAGTGAGACCTTATTTCAAAATAAAAAATAAGCCAGGTGTGGTGGCACATACTTGTAATCCCAGTACTTGGGCAGCTGAGATAAGAGGATCACAGATTCGAAGCCAGGTTCTACAAATTAGCGAGGCTCTCCGCAACTTAGTGAGACCCTATTTCCAAATAAGAAATAATATCAGTCTGGGAGTATAACTTGGAAGTAGAATGCCTCTGGGTTCAATTACCAGTGCCAAAATATAAATAAAAAATAAAGAGTGCTTAGGGTGTAGCCTGATGGTAGAAGTCCCCTGAGTATCAAAAAAATTTAAAGGAATATTAAGCATCATTAATGATGATGTAGTAGATACTTATTTAACAAGATGGGTAGGTTTTTATGATCTGTTTTTAAGTTAAAAAGGCAATTTATATGAGACCAGAGGATCTGGGTTTGCGGCCAGCCTCAGCTACCTAGTGAGGCACTCCACAACTTAGTGAGACTCGGTTTCAAAATAAAGAATAAAAAAATAGGGCTGGGGGTATAGCTCGGAGGTAGAATGCCTCTGAGTTCAATCCCCAGTACCGCAAAAAAAAAAAAGGCAATTTATATAACAACATATAATTGTGATATTACTTTGCTAAGAAAGATTTCTGTATATGTCTATATCGCATTCTCTATGTACATATATGTATATAACATACATAGTCTAGTCTATAAATGTGTACAAGTTTAGGAGGTGAAATTGTGGGGAATTATAATAATATCTATACTCCTCTATGTTTTTCTATTCTTGGAAAGAAATATGATTGACTTATGTGATGATGATGATGGTGGTGGTGGTGGTGATGAAGCAACACTTTGGCTCCTTCAGGTCTGTTAGGGTTCTACTGATTCACTATTCCCTGAAAACTGGTTGTTTTATGATTGCATTTAAATATAGTATATAACTTTAAACCCTTCTCATTTAAAATGAGGCAAGAGCTTCTCTCCCTCTGCATCTTTCTTAGTGGTTTTTGGCATGAGGAAGCTGTACGAGCTGTAGAAAGGGAGGTCAGGGCCTTCTGGCAAGTCCCAGGGGTGTTTCCAGGTAAGAGCATCGCTATTTTGGCACCTATTCCAACACAGGACGCAGTCTCCTGAAGAGTTCTGATGAACTAGGATCCCCATCCCCTGTATCATTCTAAGAAGTGATCTATTAAAGCAACAGGAGAGGTAGATGAGCTTTCCTGGGAATGTGAGCATGTACACACACTTACAGCCAGATGTCCTGAAACCAAGCCAGTACACAGATACATGAACAGTAGATCTTGCCACTTTTCCATGTATTTGACAAGCCATATTAATATTTGGAGGTATCCTTGCATTTAAACTCAACTAAGACACCCTCTAGTATACTTATTTTTTTTTCCATTGGTACTGGGAATGAACCCAAGGGCATTCTGCCTCCAAGCTATAACCTCAGCCTTTTTTATTTTTTGTTTTAAAACAGTCTTGCAGTCGTGTGTGATGGTGAATGCTTGTAATCCCAGTACTTGGGAGGCTGAGACAGGAGGATTGCAGGTTCCCAGGCAGGCTCAGCAACTTAGTGAGACCGTTTCAAAATAAAGCATAAAATAGGGCTGGGGGTGTAGCTCAGAGGTAGAATGTCCCTGGGTTCCATCCCCCGTACCATACACACACACACACACACACACACACACACACACACACACACACACTAAACAAACAAATAAATAAATAAACAAACAGTCTCACTAGGTTGCTGTCTCCCTAAATTGGTGACTGGTCTTGAACCTCTAATCTTCCTGTCTCAGCCTCCCAAGTACTAGAATTATAGGCATGGGCCACCACACTTGGTTTAGTAGAACTCTTAAATGTGCTTGTTGAAGAGATGAGTAAATTGTACCAGGAAGCTGGGCCAAGGTGGCCCACCCCTGTAGTCCCAGTACTTGGGAGGCTGAGACAGAAAAATCCCAAGTTTGAGATCAGCCTCAGCAACTTAGCAAGACTCTCAGTAACCTTGCAAGATCCTGTTTCAAAACAAACAAACAAAAAATAACAAATAAAGGACTGGGGGTATAGCTCAGAGGTAGAATGCCCCAAGGTTCAATTCAATCCCCAGTGCCAAAACAAAATACAAAAACAGTGGTGAAAGTATGAAGCTTGAGTAAGACAGAAGCACCCAAGTCAAATAAGACAGTTCTCCAGTCACACAATTTGATATTTTATATGGTAGCACATTTTTTAATCAATTAAGAAGTTATAGGTAGTCTAGAAAAAGAAGCCATTTGGATTTGAAATGTAGGATACAGATAGACTTACCAGTGAAATATCTTAGCTGCATTGGAAGACGAACCTATGAAGTACTTGAATATATAGTAGAATTTCCACTACAAAGTCATAGAAGCCGCCATAGCTGTCTGCTTTCTCATGCAGATGTGCAGACTCATAATTGCCTGGGTTCTCCTTCAACAGTCCCATAGACCTAATAGACCATGTTCTGAGAGCCTCTCTGGGACTTTCCCTGCTCAGTCTGGTGGTTCTTTGGAGACACACATGGGACTGTGGCAGTGTTGCAGGTCCCCATCTCCCCACGTCCAAGATTGAGCTCACAGTCACTTCTCCACTGGAGAAACAGGAGACCAGTGGCTGCAGGTCCAGCACCAGGAACTTGGCAGTGAACTCCCAGGCCTTCGGTGGTGCCTCAGGGCAGTCAGGAGCTTCTGTGGGAGGTTCTGAAACATGCTGAGCCCTGTATGCATGGAGGAAAACCCACCTGGGTCTGGGAATACCACCCAGCCTGACATCCTGGAGGAAGGGGGGTTGAGCTCAAGCTTTCAGGCGCCCTAAAAACCGACCTTTGTCTCAGTCTTCCAACCCCACTGGTGCTCACAGCCCAGCACTGTCTGCGTGGCTTCCCAGGGTCTTTTGGGAGTGATCAGCATTTGCCTGGGTCTGAGTAGCCACCATGCCGAGAGCCCTGCCTCTCCTTGGTCTGTACCCAATTGGCAAGGCCAGGTGTTGATCCACAGCCCTTCGCTGTCTGCCTGGCTTCCCAGGGTCTTTGGGGAGTGGTCAGCATTTACCTGGGTCTGAGTAGATACCATGCCAAGAGCCCTGCCTCTCCTTGGTCTGCACTCAATTGGCAAGGCCAGGTGTTGATCTGCTATCTCCCATCCTGGGCAGTGTGGCCTCAGCCATCCTTCCAGCCCTGCCTGTACATGTACTCTCTGCCCTCCTTTTCTGAGGGGCTGTGGGGCTGAGAGAGCCCTGGCTCTCGGGCTAATGTTTCAAGTTCCGTTGTGTTAACTGGACAACACAGTGCTGCTTCCTGGAGCAGAGTCTGTTGTCCTCCAGTGCTGGGGTGAAGGTCCTCAAGTGACCTGCCGCTTGCTGCACCATTGCTCAGAGACCCTGGCAGTGATGATGCCAAAGGAAAACTACAAACATGGAAAGAAGAAAAGGAGGCTCTGCAGCTAATCTCTGTGAGGGCAGGTGTGTGTGGTGTGTGTGTGTGTGTGTGTGTGTGTGTGTGTGTGTGTGTGTGGAGGGAGAGAGCAGGTGCAGAGAGGAAGATGGAAACAGTCTAAAAGTCCAGAGAAATATCTTCAATGAGATATCACCACACACCCATTCTATGTGATTAGATAAGAGACCATGTGTGGGTGAGGATATGAAGCAACTGGAATCCTCATGTATGGCTGGTGGGGATTCAAAATGATGTAGCTATTTCGGAAGACTGTCTGCCTTGTTCTTCAATGTTCAACACATCTCTCCATATGGCCCAGGCGATTCCGCCCTCGGGCATTTACACAAGAGAAATGAAAACACATTTCCACACAAACTCATTTCTGAAAATGCCCATAACACCTTTACTAAGAATTGCCAAGCCAGAAGAGATGGCGCATGCCTGTAATCCAAGTGCTTGGGAGGCTGAGACAGGAGTTATCCCAGGTTCACAGCCAATCTCAGAAGATTAATGAGTCTATAGCAAATTGGTGAAACCCTTTATAAGAAATAAAATAGGGCTGGGGGTGTAGTTCCAAGATAGAATGTCCCTGGATTCAATCCCCAGTACCACACACAAAGAAAAGATATAAAATGGAAGTCATTCAGCTGTGCATCAGCTAGTGAGAAGGTGTGGTGTATCTATCCATGGAATGCCACTCCCAATAAAAAAAGAACTACTGTATGAATCGGAAAAGTGTTATGTGAAGTGACAGAGACTGTCACAAAAGATTCCATTTATATTACATTCTGGACAAGACAAACTATAGCAACAGGAAGCAATTAGGTGGTTGCCAGGGAGCAGAGGTCAGGGCAATGGTGAGGGAAGTTTTTAGAGTGAAGCATTCCAAATCTTTTTTTTTTTTTTTTTTTTTTTTTCGGTACTGGGGATTTAACTCGGGGGCATTCTACCTCTAAGCTACACCCCCAGCCCTATTTTTTATTCTTTATTTTGAAACAGGGTCTCACTAAATTGCGGAGTGCCTCACTAGGTACCTGAGGCTGGCCTCGAACCCGGATCCTCTGGTCTCAGCCTCCCAAATGCTGGGATTACAAGCGTGCGCCACCACATCCGGCTCTCCATTCCAAATCTTAATGTCACAGTTAGTTGTGGATCTTACACATTTACTCAGTTATAAAATTGTAAACCTAAAAGAGATTAATTTAACTGCATGTGAACTATTCCACACTGGATGGGGATGTGGCTCAATGGTATGGTTCTTGACTAGCATGCACAAGGCCCTAGATTTGGGCTTCAGCACACACCACACAGGAAAGAGAAAAAAAAAAAAAAAAAAAAAAAAACAGAAGGAAGACAAAGGGAAGCAAAAGAAAAAGTGACACTAAAGCTATTAAAAATTAAGGAGCAGGGCATGGTAGCATAGGCCTGTAATCCTAGTACTTGGGAGGCTGAGACAGGGAGATCACAAGTTCATGGCCAGCCTCAGCAGCTTAGTGAGGCCCTCAGCAACTTAGTGAGACCCTGTTTCAAAATAAAATGAATCTGGGGGTATGGTTCTGAGGTAGGACAACCCTGGGTTCAATCCTCAGTACTGTAAAGAAAAAAGAAAAACAAAAATTAAGGCAACTATGATAATCTAAACAATATTCTAGGAGTCCACTTCAAGGAAACAGTGATCATATCCAGAACTGAAAAACAGAGGCACATTTGCGGCAGGAACTCAGCAAATGCTTTAAAGATGCAGGGAAGATGGACATGTTGGTGTACACCTATAATCCCATTCCTTAGAAGGCTGAGACAGGAGGATCACAGGTTTGAAGCCAGCCTCAGCAACTTAGGTTTAAGCAACGTAGTGAGACCTTGTTTCCAAATAAAAAATAAAATAGGGCTAGAGGTGTAGCTCAGACGTAGAATACCCCTGGGTTCAATTCCCAGCACTACAAAAACAAAAGAAAACACGATGTAGGGGGGAAATATCCACTAGGCAGTGTTCCCTGAAAGGAAAGTCTTCCTGTGCCAATCAATTCAAGTCAGGCCAGGCTCATGCACCAGCCAGTGAGCACTAAAGCTTTCCTTTCTGGAATCCTGTCAGCCAGCTGGAACATTATCCTTGTCTGCACCCTGGTGTCCAGAGTGGGCAAAACAGGCATATTCATCTCTCATTCCTGTGATGGCCTTACATTCACTGGATGAAGGAACCGGGACATCTCCCCTGGGAAAATGGGGGCTACAGGGGGCAAGTTGGTCAGAGATGGAGGCATAGGGGAGGCCCAGAGTTTATGGAATGAGGGACACAGCCACTTAGTCACAGAGAGAAAATGCTTCAGGCAAACAGAGAGGCAGATTGAACACAATTCCAAACCTTTGTATAATGAATACAAAAAAATACAAGCGAGGACTTTTATTTATTTATTTTTGAGGAGGAGGGAGAAAAATGAGGAACAAAATGAGTTGAGAAGGAAATTTAATCATGAGGACAGCCATAGTGAGTGGGGGATGGTCAGGAGGTTGCAAGGGGAATTTGGAAAAGCAGGATATCTCCCTCACAGACAGGCCCTCAGGGAACCATGGAACAGGAATCTTTTCTCCTACACAAATCTAGACCTCCTCAGCCCCCAGTCAGAGCCTTGGAAATGTTAGGAGTTTAGGCCTAAGATAGGAAAAAGTAAAAAATCCCCAACCCTTCTCCCTAGTTGCCCTCAATCAAGAGAGTGAACACTTCCAAAAGATAAGGGAGCTGTTTCCTAGGCAACCTAGAGTCACAACCCAGGAGCTCTTCTTCTTTTTTTTTTTTTTTTTTTTTTTGGTACTGGGGACTGAACCCAGGGGCATTATACCTCTGAGCGACACCCCCAGTCCTATTTTTTATTCTTTATTTTGAAACAGGGTCTCACTAAGTTGCGGAGGGCCTCACTAACTAGCTGAGACTGGCCGAGAATCCAGATCCTCCGGTCTCAGCCTCCCAAGTACTGGGATTACAAGCATGCACCACAATGCCTGGCATCCTATTGTCTTTTAAAAATATTTTTATTGATTTATTTTGTTACTGGAAATTGAACCTAGGGACATTCTGCCTCTGAGCTATATCCCCAGACCTCTTTATTTTTTATTTTGAAACAGATTCTTGGTAAATTGCTGAGACTGGCCTTGAAACTGGGATCTTCCTGTCTCAGCTTCCCAAGTACTGGGATTATAGGACTGCACCACTAGTTTAAGCTAACAACTTTCTGCTTTTTGTTACAGCAGTCTGAACATACAAAGATACTAAGGTTTCAGAAAATCGGGTTTTCTATTGGCCACTGATAAATGTGAGAATATGTGGAACTTGCTGAAAGGAAGATGCAGGATTTTTTTTTTTTTTCCAGATGTGGGATTTTGACATTCAAGTAGGGGCTACTTTCACCCAAAGCACATCTTTCAGTTGGAGAGGGTTTGTGGGCTTGGAAGAGAAGGTGAGGTGAGAAACGGAAGAAGGAAACCAGGCCCAGTGGGATTTGGAGGAAGGTGGGTGTCCACCAGGGCTCACCCATTCCCAAGTTCCTGGGGGGATTTACCAAGTGTGTGTAAAAAGAGAGGATCCACAGCAAGCCTGGCTATCAACATCATGTAGCGGGTTCTACATAAGTGTTGGCTGAATGGATGGATGAAGGGTGGCTGGATGGCTACGTGAGTGAGGGGCAGCCCAGCTCCTCAGTGGGCCTGTGTGGGCCCCTGGGTGAGACCCCACCTGCGCTCAGCTACCCTCCCTCCCCGACACAGGGGGCTACAGCTCTGCATGCTTCTCCTTGGCTTCCCGTAGCTCCTGGATCTTCTGTGGCAGGGTCTTGGTCCAGAACTGCAGCTTGTGGGCCTTCAGGGCCCGGCCCACGGCAGGCTGGATGTCCAGCTGCAGGTACTGCTCGTCCTGGTCGAAGACGGGCCAGTGGGGCAGGCCCTCGCTGTTGGGGTTCCTGTGTACATGCCCCGCCCCCAGCAAGGCAGGACAGGGTCACTCTGAGTCCTGCGGAGCCCACACCTGAGTTCCCCGCCCTCCAAATTTGGGTCACACCAGGCAGCTAGGCATGCTGAGGGTGGTGAGGATTAGCGGTGGTTTCCTGGAAAGCAATGACCTCTCCTCATGCTCCATGGGGGACAGGGCAACCTGGTGGGCTCTATCCCTCCCATTCAGAGCCTGGCTCTGAAGGTGACATAGTACCATGGCTCACCCTCCAGGTCAGTGGGAGAAGGAACCAGTGACCAGCACCCAAGGGGTGCGTTCTCTCTGAGCAGGTCCTGGGTTGGGGAGGGTGCCCATCACGTGACAAATGACACGGGAAGCTAACGAGGCCACCTGAGACGAGGGGAGCATGGCTGGTACCGCCCTCTGGGGAGGTTGAGCTGGGGGCGTCCTCTCACCCATTTCGAGCAAAGTTGGCCCAGTACTTCATGATCCTCCTGCTCAGCAGCTGCTCCTCCTCAGTGAGTTCAACTGCAGGGGGAGGAGGGCAGAGGTCCAGGCCTGGCCAACCCCCAGCTGTCCCGTCATTCCCCACACTCGCCACCCAGCTGCAGCCTGACCCTGGACCACAGACTTGGTTCCCTTCTCTCCTTAGCAGCACTGGGGGCCAGGCCCTCCCCTTGCCCATCCTGCCCTTACTCATCCCAACCTCTAGCTGAATTGACCCTGGGCTCAAGTCTGGTCCAGAAGTCTCCTTCATCCTCCTTTTGGACACTGGACACTGGGAAGTCATTTAAGGAACAATTGTGTCTTTTTTTTTTTTTTTTTTTTTTTTTTTTTTTTTTTTTACTATGAATTGAGCTAAGGGGAATTATACCACTGAGCTATACACACACACACACACACACACACACACACACACACCCAGGGGCATTCTATTTCTGAGCCACACCCAGCCCTATTTTTTTTTTTTTATTTTGAAACAGGGTCTCACTACTTGCTGAGGCAGTCCTCGAACTTATAATCCTCCTGTCTCAGACTCCCATGTACTGTGATTACAGGCGTTGGCCACCATGCCTGGCTCCAATTATGCCTTTTAAACACCCTCCTCTGCATTTATACTGGACACCATGGTTGAGGTTTGGACAGATGGAGGGAGCAGACTGGTTGGGAAGGGGCTGGATTTCAAACCCTAGCATAGCCTTTTAAGTTGTAAGATCATGCCCTCTCTCTGATCCTGGGTTTCCCCATCTGGACAGTGAGAGCAATGTCCCTTCCTGTGCCCACTAGGATACTTTCCCAGCTCCAGGGGAACAAGGAAGACTCACTGTCATTGCCCCAGAATAAGCATCCAAAGATAAAGATAATTTCATCGCCATGGTCGGCCTTCATGTGAGGTGGCCTGAAGCTCTTGAAGATGTCAGGCTGATGCTGGAACTCGTAGAAGTAGACAGGAGCATGGGATCCTGGGGGTGGACAAGAGGTGATGTGGTAACCCCACACCTGGAGCTCTCCTGCCCCACCTTGGGTGATAAGACACCTAAGACCACAGCTGGCTGGAATCTACACAGGAAGGCTCTTGGTGAAAGCATGACCTTGAACTTCCTAGCTGTGAGGTCAGAGGCAAGTCACTAAGTGTCACTAACTCAATCTGCAAAATGAAGTGTGGGAGGGTCTGTGTCTTATACTATTTCATGAGATGAAAGGCATCAAGTGTATGAAAGCAGAGGCCTGATAAAGACAGGGGTCAGGACCTGGACATCACAGACCTCACCTGGAACCTGCAGCTCTGAGCTGCCCCCTGGTCGTTAGGATTCAGGTACAGATGTACTCACGCTGAAAATGTGCTACTTGGAGAGCAGGCATCACGAACATCAAGTCCTCCATCATCTCGTGATACTGGACTTGGAGGGTGTGGGGGTCCTCATTGTCCCCCATGTACTCCTCCATCAACAGGTCAACCGCCTCAACAGGCAACATCTAGCCCAGGGGATCAAGGACAATCAGGTTAGGCAGGCTCCAGTGCAGGGAGCCAATGCCTTGGTGTGTGGATGTGGGAGGGGATCAGGGACCAGGGATGTGACATGGAATAGGGGGAACTTGTCAAGCTGTGGGGTAACTCCACCCACAAACACACATGGTGCAATCTTTTCCCCTGGGGGTGGCTGCAGGGAAGGATAGCTGGGGGTGGCTCTCCCTTGGTGCAGGACCCCAGGAGCCTCACCATCTGTGCTGACATGCCTTGCAGAACAGCCTGCATGGTCTTTCGGTCCATTCCTTTTCCAGGTGCAGTGGTGCCCATGAGCTGAATGGTAGAAAAGTAGTCTCCAGTTGTTGGTGGGGTAGACCAAGAGCTGAGCTGGCTCCTGCTGGTCCCACTGCCCATATTCCTGGGGGGTTGGAATTGGGCCTCACCAAGGGTATGATCCAGCCATACTCATCACCGTTGACACCAATGATGCTGGGGACAGGTTGAAAATCAGCAGAGGCCAGCAGCTCCTGGGGGTGGCTGGGTAGGAAGATCCCATCCACCAAACTGGGGAAGATTGTGAAAGCCTGAGGGAACATTCAAGCTCAGAGATCACTCAGACATTTGAGTATTTCCAGCCCTCCCTAATTCGCCCCATGATGATCACAACACTAAGAGATCCTACCCCTGGTTTAGCATATCACCGTTTCCATTTCCCATGGAGGGTTATGCAGATATGAGGACACCAAGCCTTGGAATGGTCTGGAGCAGGAAAGACTTGCTACTCCTCCCACTATGACCCCCTCCTCCACACCTATGACCATTCGACCTGACCTTGGTGATAGCCAGCATTTCCTCTTCACTCTTAGCTCGCAGGCAGCTCACCAAGGCCTCGGAGTCTACCTGCTCACAGGCGGACAGGTTGGCCACCAACTGAAAAGGGACCAGGCAGGGGCTGGATCAGCCTTCTGGGCAGGGAGAGGGGTTTGTCCAGCACCCCAGCTGTGTGAAGATGCCCCCCAAATTTCACAGGGTCCTATGTGTAGATGGTTGCTGGTATGAAATTGTTTCCCCTTCCCTGAACCTCCGAAGTCTCAGGTGGAGACTCCACCCACCCTCTTACATGGTTCTACCCACAATAGGGCCCCCAGGTGCCGCTTCACAGGCCACAGAACACACTCAAGGGCCACAGATTCTGGCCTTGAGCCCCTCAGCATTTCTCTGTAGGTAGCCATTCCCATATCATCTTGGCTGTCCTTGTCCCCACTACAAGTAGCACAGGCTCTGAAGGTGAGGCGGGAGGCAGCGGGGCTGGGCTTGGGTAGTTGAGGACACTCACTGTAGAGACGGCCTCAGATGAGCTGGTGATGAGGACAGGCAGCAGGGCCACCCCACTCTCCATGATGGCACCCTGGAAGAGTCCTCTGGACATGGGGGACACCACAAGTGACGACACGCTGACGCCACCTGCTGATTCTCCAAAAATGGTGACGCGGCCAGGGTTGCCTCCAAAGTGGGCGATGTTCTGCTGGACCCAGCGCAGGGCGGCCACTTGGTCCAGGAAACCCCAGTTGCCGGTGGCGTGCTGGTCTCCAGTGCTGAGAAGTGGCAGGGACAGGGATCACTGGGCTGCTGTGCCTCTGCTCAGCGCCCATTGACCAGAGCAGCTCTAGGCTCACCTGAAGAAGCCCAGGACACCCAGGCGGTACTGGATGGCGACCACCACCACGTTCTCAGTGGCTGCCAGAATGGAACCATCGTATATGGAAGCCATGCCTGCAACCAAGCCACCACCATGGATCCACACCATCACCTGGGGAAATCAAGACAAGTGCCACATTTCTCCCACCTACCCAAACCCTGGACTTGGACGCCCTAGAGTAAATACCTCTTTTGCTTTTGCAACTAGCCACATAGACCACACTCCATTAGAACCTCATGAACTGGGACATTGGTCAGGAACCCAATTCGATCTGAAAGAGTGGGCCCCAAAATTGGGGTCCAACCGATGGTCCAAGCCTGGACCCAGTATTCTCAGCACTCCCTTGAAGAGATAAGAGGTGTTTCCCTGATTGTTCCATTTGAACATTAATTAAGAGTGTCATCTAGAGCCGAGCGTGCTGGCGCACGCTTGTAATCCCAGCATTCGGGAGGCTGAGACCGGAGGATCCAGGTTCGCAGCTAGCCTCAGCTACCTAGTGAGGCGTTCTGCAACTTAGTGAGACCCGGTTTCAAAATAAAGAATAAAAAATAGGGCTGGGGGTATAGCTCAGAGGTAGAATGCCCCTGAGTTCAATCCCCGGAACCAAAAAAAAAAAAAAATATATATATATATATATATATATATATATAAATTTTTAAAAAGAGTGTCATCTAATCTCTTTGGCCCAATAATCTATGACTGGGAACACAGTCAACAGCCAGGACTCTGATTCCATGCCCAGAGGTCAGATGCTCACTCCAGGTAAGAGGCCTTCTTGAACGTGGTAGTGAGAGGCTTCTCATCAGGGTCCACACTGCAGGGTGGCCCAGCTGAACTTGTCCCTGCCAATCTTGTTGTTGGTGGCGGTTTTTTATTTTAGTTCTGGGGGATCAAATCTCGGCCTCACACATGCTAGGCAAGCACTCTATCACTGAGCCATAGCCCCAGCCCCTTTCTAATCTTCTAAAAGAAATATCCTCCCACCTTCCAGCTGACCACGGCCTGACACTCACGGGAAGGTTGGAGCCCTCCTGGGCATGGACTGGCGTGTAGATGTTGAGGTACAGGCAGTCCTCGGACATAGGGATGGGTGGCCTGGTCACATTCATTAGCTTGAGAACCTCTGGATTCATTGTATCAGCATTTTGCAGACACCTAGTTACAGCCAAAGACAGTTATTCCAGGGGCTCTGCAGCACTCAAAAGCAGACCCTGGGGACAGATTTGCTCCCAGCCACCCTCCCTCCCTGCTCCCCATGTTCCCCGCTTAAACATGATCCTTCTCTACAGTCCCTCTCCAATAAGTTCCAGGACACAGGCTCTGAGGAAGCCAAGCTTCCAGGGAGGCCTCAAGGTTGTTGAGGGCCTGGATCTCACTCTACCCGAGGCTGGGATTTAGTGACTCTAAGAAGCTGTATGGGGACCATTGGCTGCATGTGTTGACCTGCGCCATTTATCCCTGTAGCTGTTCAGGCCTGGAACAGGGTATGCGCCCCACACAGGTGCTGCAGGAATGACCAGAGCTTAGTTTCCCATAGAAGGGTAGTGAGACACCTCACATCCCAAATCAATCTGAGAGTCAATCTCAGGAACATATCCTGAGAGTCAATCTCAGGAACCTCATTCCTTCCCAGAGTCGGCAGTTGTAAGAACGTACATGTGTTTCTTGAACAAAGGCACATGGCACTGTGGGTTGACACAGGGACTGGGAGGGTGGGGTCTCCAAAGAGCCACCATTGCTGTATCTGTAGCATCTGTTGCTGGAGTCAGGGGCTTTATAGGTTCACAGATTCAGTGTGAACCTCTTCCAGAGACCACACCCCTGGTGGCAGAGAAAGATCTACATGACTCTAATCTGGGGACAAAAGTGTCTCTGCTCCTCTCATGCCCTCACGGTGCCAAGCCTGAGCCAGGAGCCTGGCAAAGTCAGTTATTCCACCCTCTCAAGCCTCAGCATGCTCATCAGGAAGATGCACATGGGACTCTCCCCAACTTAGAAGGGAAATGTCTAGATGGTTTCAGTGAAAGAATTGCTGCAGCCTGGCCCAGAGCTCAGAGTACCCACCCCACCACGGGCCCTCAGGTTTCTGGGCTCCCGTGAGATCTTACATGGCTGGGTGGGAGGTCCCATCCTTCACACCACTCCAAGGTTCAGGAGGCTCTGGGGGTGCAAACCGTAGCAATCCTAGAGGTGGTTTGGCAAAGGGAATTCCCAGGAAGCTGTGCACTCCCTCATCGGTGCCCTTCACATGGACCAGGCTTCCCCGCACCTGCCCAGTGTGCGTGGTCCGGATGGGGCTGGCTGCATCCTGGCCTGTGGGCAGAGAGATGCACTTGGGGTTGAGTCTGCCCAGTGGGTCATCCTCCCACACTGAGGGTGCTGCTGCCTCCTCGCCGCCCTCACTTGGCCTTGTGGAAGGACCTTGATCTGTAAACAATGTCCTCACAAACTTCCCGCCTGGCACACTCTCTTCCTCCACCTCCACCTCGATTGTATGTTAGGGTTTGGATTTTGAACATCCTCCTAGACCTCATGGAAACAAGGCAGCCATGTTGGAGACAGGGTTTGGTTACTGAGAAGGGGTCCCTGGGGGTGTGGCTTTAGGCCTTATATGTGTCTGTCTGACTGTCTGTCTGCCTGTCTCTCTCCCTCTCTCTCTCTCTCTCTCTCTCTCTCTCTCTCTCTCTCTCTCTCTCCCCCTCTCTTTGCCTCCTGTCACCACACCCTAAGCTTCACTGATGTAACCCAGCCCAGCCTTCTATGGACTGAATTCCGAAACCTCCAAAGCTGAGCAAATAAATCTTCCTCTAGGTTGCGGTGGTCAGGTGTTTTGGATGATAGCAGCACGAATGCTGACTGAAACTCTGAGCCTATCACACCAGGCTCACTGAGGCCCCTTGTGGCTGGGCACCATCTTTCAGCGTTAGGAGCTTTTAGCAAAGGGTCTCATGCACTGATGGGGAAGAGTGTGCTTTGCACTAATTGTGCAGGTCACATCAGACCCTAGGAGCACCGTGGGACTTGGACTGAAAAGTTTCCCTCCCTTAAAGATCTCATGCTGGAGATGGCAGGAACTGACATAAAGAAACCAACCTCCATGCAGAAGTGTTGCATGAGAGAGCAGTGCCAAGACCCGATCATAAAAAACCCACCCTGCCTGAGGGTGGGAGTCACAAGCAAGGAAGGAATTAAAAGTCACCCAATGACTCATATAAAACTAGGCTGTCCATGTTTAATTGTTGAAGGCAGAGGAGGGACACATTGGGTTAACTCTTCTTTCTACCTCAGACCTGGTCTACCTCTGGGTACTGTGCAGGCTTTGTCAGTATCTAACTTCTCTGTGCCTCAGGGTGCAGGGAGATGTCCAGTCAGGCACAAGGGTCCCCTGCTATGTTGTCATCTCCCCCAGCTCCCACCTCCCAGGCACCTTCCCTCCTGCAGTCTCAGATACTGATTCTATAGAATTTGGCAGATCTGAGCTGGTTTCCATAAGAAAAAGTTAAGAACCCCAAAACATCCTGGGGGAGTAGCTGTTCCCCTCCCTCATGAGATCCATGCGATTCTGCATGTTTGAGACCACCTGGTGCAGGTGAGGGCAGGGAGCAGCCACTGGCAGGTGTCAGAGAGGGCAATTTACCATCTCTCCAAGTCCAAAGGCACACACCTCTTCCAGGTAACATGTGGCCAACCCCCATGCCTTACTGGATGGGGTCTTTGTCCGTGTATTTCATGGTAGCCATTGATGCCTGGTATTTGTGACAGCAAAGGACAAACCCTGCTAAAATGTTCCTGCTTAGGACTGGTTACACGCATGATGTCATCCTTGAGGAGAAGCTCTCCATGGAGTGGTATGAGGAATTTTTACCATGTAGTGCTGTGAAATGTTCCTCATGTCAGGAGGTAGAGAAGCCCAGCAACAGAGTGGGGTGAGTTTTGATCATTTAGGGACAAGTACACATTATCTATTCTTAGGTAAAGCCCTGGGCATGGTGTGTAAGATCCTGCCTGTTACCTTGATGGGCCCTGTGCAAAGCTAGCACTGGGTGGGAGACAAGAAGGTAGGACCCAAATCTGTGCCTTCTTATGCCTCACCAATGCTTCTTTCTGAGTTTGAGTCCAAGACAAAAAGACAGGAGCCATTAGTGAGGCTGGGCAGAACCTCCTGTCTGGAAGGAAGATCCTGGTGTCCTTCAAGAACCTGGTCACCAGGTATGGTGGCGCATGCTTGTAATCCCAGTACTTGGGAGGCTGAGACAGGAGAATGGCAGGTTCATGGCCAGCCTCAGCTACTTAGTGAGGCCCTCTGTAACTTAGTGAGACCTTGTTTCAAAATAAAGAATAAATAGGGCTGGATGGTGTAACCCCTGGGTTCCATCCCCAGTACAAAAACAAAACCTGGTCAATGGCAGGTAAGGGAGGAAGCCTGGCAGGGTGGGATATGGGGGGTGAGGTGAGTATGGACTCCTGCTGGGCAGATGAGATTCGGAAAGAGTGTGGCAGTGGTCAGGTCTCAGAAGCTTTGGGGTGAGAACTACAGACACACCCTGGGGATGGCGTTCTCCTGGCAACAACTTCTGATAAGGGCCTGGAAACTCCTGGAAGGTACAGAGCACCATCACCTTTGCCCTAATGGCTAAGACATGCTTTTGCCCCAGCTCAGGTGCATGAGGTGAAAACAGTACATGGCCTCCTAGTTTTGCTTCGGGATGTGGTGCAGGAGTGGTGGGTGGTGGTGGTGGTGGTGGTGGTAGGAATGCTATATCCCTCATGGCCAGTAATCTTGTTGAGGCTCCTTAGGAGGGTGCCAGGCACTTCTCTAGATAAAGAGGAGAAATAACTCAGAGCCAAATGTCAACAGGAAGGTATTACTGTTGTTCTTATTACTCCCAGGGTCAATAGCAGCTACAGCCACACACACATAGAAGGGATATGTCCCCAATCTCTTCTTTTACAGGAGGTTTCTGATCTGCCCATCCAATGCCCCTCAAAGTCCCTTACATAGGGCTGGCCCCTTGGTGTTGGGTGTGCTCAGGCAGATCTGACCCTTTCTGGCTTTAGGGAAGCCACCCTGGGGCTCGAGGCGGGTCGTGCAGGTTTTGGGGTGGTTGCACATCTCCTCCTCTGTCATCTCCACCATTTCCTTCCTTGCTTGCCTCTTCCCCTCCGGGTACTCTCAGGCTCTTCTTCTGCACAAGTTGGCAGATCTGACCCGGGTCCCTGCCGCCACCCACCCACACACACACACCTACAGGAGACTCACCCTGGGCCTGAATGAAAAGCAGGAGTCCCCAGGGTGCTGCGCTCAGCAGCGCAAAAAGTCCGCCCCGCAGCATGGTCGGCTAGCCGAAATGTTTCGGCGCTGCTGAGAGCGCGCCTTACTTCGCCTACAGGCGGCTAGAGGAGCAGGGTGTAGCCCAGATGAAGCCTGGACCTGGCAGGGAGTGGGCGGGACGCCGGGTGGGGCAGGGCCAAGTGGGTGTTGTGGAAACTGGGGCTAGGAAGCGGAACAGGTCACTTTCCCTCTGCTCGCCCCTTCGGCCTCCACCCAAGGTCTGTGCGGCGGCTGCAGGACCTCCAAGATCCTAGGAACCCTATCCTCCAACCTGGAGTCACTAATTCATTGTGAATTAGTGACTGGGGTGGGTGGGGGGCAGAGATCTGTAGCCCCAGAGCAGCCTGGAGGGTTCCTCTAAGGAGATGCATGCTCAGGATCCCCACAGATGGAGATCGGAATTGACCTTCGATCCTGTGAAAGGATGAGCTTGAGCAAAAGCTGCAAGTTTATCTGTGCTCTTCATCCTGAAAGTTCCTCCTTAGGGTCCGTGTTGGGCCTTCTCTATTCTTGACTTCTCTTTTGAAATGCACACCTGTATAATGACGCCCCCCCCCCCTTTGTGGGGAGCACTTTCACTCTCTCCCTTCCCAACTATGAGGTGAGTTCATGGTTGGTTATCCACCTGACACACATTTAAGGAGTGCCTGCTGGTCCCAGCTCTGGGAACTCGGCATTCCCGGGCCAGTAGTTCCGCGGGACGGGCAATCTCATCACTGGGAGATTCTGAAACACCAAGAACCCTGCGGGGATCGGGGATCGGGGATCGAGGGAAGCCAGCCTGGGCATCAGAGTACCCGCCCAGCCGGACTATCCAGAGGAAGTGGTTCAGGGCTCTTTGCCAGACGACGGTCCTCTGCTTCCCTGCTTCCAATGAACGCCCTCCCAGTGTCGCCGGGGTCCATTCTCAGCTCCTTTGCAGGAACTATCAGCATTCTCTCCCGGTCCGCGCGCGGAGCACGCGGAAGCCATCGGTTTCTCAAAGCCCGGCCAGAGTACTGGGAGCGCCGCATGTCCCTCACGCGACCCCGTAGTCGCGCCACGCCCTCCTCCCGCCCCCCGGAAGTGCAGCTGTAGGAACGGAAGTGTACACTGGCTAGGGTCAACTTCGGTTTCGGGGATGGTGGGCGGCGGCAGCGGGGTGGGCAGTGGCCTCCTGGAGAACGCTAACCCCCTCATCTACGAGCGCTCTGGGGAGCGGCCCGTGACTGCGGGTGAGGAAGACGAGCAGGTTCCCGATAGCATCGATGCGCGCGAGATCTTCGATATCCGCCGCTACAGGGCGCGGGCGAGTTCACGGGGGCTTGGGGTAGGGGGAGAAGTGATGTCCGGCCGCTGGTGGAGGAGTATCTCAGCCAGGCATTCCTGGCGGAGAGTTCTGAGTGGGCAAAACCACACAGTCCCTTTTCCTTCACTTGACACATCTTATTCGCTCCATCAATGACCCGGAGCATCCACTGACGCTAGAGGAATTGAATGTAGTAGAGCAAGTACGAGTTCAGGTGAGTCACTTCCAGTGTTGAGAGCAACTTGTTCCAAGAGTCAGAAAGGTACCATTGTACATTGGGCGCTGGCGTTCTTTCAGCTCACCTACAACTGGGAGGATCTTTGGGAGGGAGAATTGTTCTGCTCACTGTAGGAATGTGGAAACGGAAGCCTGTTAAGATTAGGCAAGCCGGGCGTGGTGGCTCACGCTTGTAATCCCAGCATTCGGGAGGCTGAGACCGGAGGATCCGGGTTCGCGGCCAGCCTCAGCTACCTAGTGAGGCATTCCGCAACTTAGTAAGATCTTGTTTCAAAATAAAGAATAAAAAATGGGACTGGGGTTGTAGCTCGGAGGTAGAATGCCCCTGAGTTCAATCCCCAGTACCAAAAAAAAAAAAAAAAAAAAATTAGGCGACTTGTCCAAATCAACAGACCAAGAAGAGGACCTTTGGGTTGGGGGTGGCGGTGATCCCTGATATCTTCCCCACCGCCTCCAGGTTAGTGACCCCGAGAGCACAGTGGCGGTGGCCTTCACACCCACCATTCCACACTGCAGCATGGCCACCCTTATTGGCCTGTCCATCAAAGTCAAGCTCCTGCGCTCCCTTCCCCAGCGTTTCAAGGTCAGTTGGTGTTGAGCCCTCAGGGTAAAGCAAGTGTGCTTGATGGTCAGCTACTGGGCAGAAGAGACAAAGGGAGCGTGAACTTGGTGAGGACATCAGAGTGGGGCCTGAAAGGATTCCGACTAGCAGAAATGAAACTGGAAGGAAACTTCCCAAGTTGACAATAAGAATAAAAAGAACAGAGCTGGAAAGTGCAGAAAGTGAGGAGCAGGACGTAAACGTGCAGGAAGAGCTGTAGATGAATTTGGATCAGGGATGGGGCACCAGGCAATACTTTAAATCAATAATAATTGGTCAGTTCTTTGGGTAGAGTCACAGTGGCTGTAGATGGGTTTGGGTTGTAATTGAAGGGCAGGAGTCAAGAGGCATGATCAGAGGAAGAATTAATAGGCATGATTAGGAGGTGGTGCCTGAGGGTCTGGGGGTGGAGGGGGGGAAAAGGTGGATGGGTACTCAGGCTCAGGTTATCTCCTTCCCAGATGGATGTACACATTACACCAGGGACCCATGCTTCGGAGCATGCAGGTAAGTATGAGCTGGATATGATGTCCTGGGGCCCTAAGCTGTCAGAGGCTTCCCTCTTGCTACCAGAGTGGGAGACTAGGTGAGTGAAATTGCCAGTGACTTTTTACTGAAAGTGATAGCCTAGACCAAAGCTGGCTTGAGTTTCCTGCTTACCATGTACTGCCTTCCAGTACTCCCCAAGTACATAAGACTAGAATGTCAGGCTTCAGGAGATCTATGTGAGCAGCCAGGTGGGAGTCCTAAGAAAGAAGGATAGGTGTGGGCTCAGGTGGTTGGGATAACTTACTCAAAGCTTGGGGTCCTGGGAAGAATGTGACAGGAAATCCTTACTGGTGGGGGCAGGTCCACAGCCCAGCAAGAGCCTGGCGGCTGCCGCCTTCTTCTTTCTTCTTCCTTTCTTCTTCTCTTTCTTTCTCCCTTAATCTGGAGATTGGGTACCGGGGTACTACCTTTCCCACTCTTCTTCCCACCCAGTGAACAAACAGCTTGCGGATAAGGAGCGAGTTGCAGCTGCCCTGGAGAACACCCACCTGCTGGAGGTTGTGAATCAGTGCCTCTCAGCACGCTCCTGAGTCTAGTTTTTGGATCCCAGCGGGCACATCAGTGTCCTGGCCCCAGCTCTACCCAGGGGCTCATGGCTTTGTTTTCTTGAATCATTGACAATGAGAAATTAACATTTTGTGTTTTGTAATAAACCCTTAATTTATATTCATTTCTCAGCATTCCTTAGTGTCTTTCATCTTGGTGGAGTCATTTGGGATTTGGGAGAAGAGGGTAGTGGTAGTTGTTGCCTAAAATCTCTCCTAGTGTTTTGACTAGGGAAAGTTGCAAGTCTACAAAAAAAAAAAAAAAAAAAAGTTGAAAGAGTAATATATGAATATACCTGGAATATACCAAACACTACCACTAGATTCAATAGTTGTTGACCTGTTACAACACTGGTCATATGTGTAAATATATTTGAGAGTAATCTACAGAGATGTGACCCTTCACTTTGAAGTATTGTGTCCTACATGTATATAAGATAAGCCTGTATAATCACAGTACTTTTTTTTTTTTTTTTTTTTTGCGGTACTGGGGATTGAACTCAGGGACATTCTACCTCCGAGCTACACCCCCAGCCCTATTTTTTATTCTTTATTTTGAAACTGGGTCTCACGAAGTTGCGGAGTGCCTCACTAGGAAGCTGAGGCTGGCCGCGAACCCGGATCCTCCGGTCTCAGCCTCCCGAATGCTGGGATTACAAGCGTGCGCCACCACGCCCGGCTATCACAGTACTTTTTATCTAGCCAAAAAATGAGCAATTCCTTAACACTAATATCCAATCCTGTGTGAATTTCTCCAAAATGACATTCTTAGTTGTTTGTTTTTTAATCAGGTTCCAATCAAGATTTATGTATTTCTTTTGATTGTTATCTCTCTTTAGCTTCTTCTAGAATTGTCTCTCCTACCCTCACTGTGGTAGTCAGCTTTCCATCATTATAACAAATACCTGAGATAGCCAACTTATAAAGAGAACAGGTTTATTTTGGCTCATAGTTTTGGAGGTTTGAGTCCCTAGTTGCTTGGCCCTGTTGCTCTTGCGCCTATGGTGAGGCAGAACATAATGGTGGGGAATGCATGGGAGCAGAGCCACTCACCTCATGACTGGAAGACAAAAGAGAGTAAGGGAAAGGGGCTGGGGTCCTGCCACCCCCTCAAGGGCACATCCTCAAGGCCCTGAAGACTTCCCCTCATTAGGCCCCAGCTCTTAAAGGTTTCACCAGTAGGGCTGTAGGGAACGAGCCTATAACAAATGGGCCTTTAGGGCACATTTCCAGGACCAAACTATAGTGCCACCTTCGAAATACTTGACTCTGACTTCTTTTTTTTCTTTTTTTTTTTTTTTGCGGTACTGGGAATTGAACTCATGGGCTTTCTACCTCCGAGCTATACCCCCAGCCCTATTTTTTATTCTTTATTTTGAAACCGAGTCTCACTAAGTTGTGGAGTGCCTCACTAGGTAGCTGAGGCTGGCCATGAACCCGGATCCTCCGGTCTCAGCCTCCCGAATGCTGGGATTACAAGCGTGAGCCACCACGCCCAGCTATTGACTTCTATTTTTAAATCCAGGTGAGTTATCCTGGAGTAGTACCACTCTGATTTGTCCTTTTGTCTACTATGTTTTCTATAAACTGGAAATTGGTCTAAAGGTTTGAATGAGTTTGGGTTTGAATTTTTTGCCCAAGAGTATCATGTGTGATACCAGCGTGTTTTGCTGGTGATGATGCTCAGTCTGGTCTCCTGATCAGGGCAGTGATATCAGCTTTCTCTCTGAAAGGATCCTGAGGAACCCTCTGCATCTGCCTTCCCAGAGATGTGTGTCACCCCCAGGTGCTAAGTAAGAGGGGAAACTCAGATCCAGTAAGTGATACTCACAGCTGTAGGGCCTCTGTCTCCCCCTGGCCCTGTGCCCAGAATGCATTTGGTCACCCAAAGACACATTGGGCTTAGATCTTGGCTCAGCAACTTAGGAGTTCTTTCCCAAGGCTCCCTCCCTTGGGACTCCTTGCCTCAGCTTCTTTCTCTGAGGATAAGCTGGAACATCTATCCCTGTAGGGCTCAGATGTGACTATGGGCCAATACCTCAGGAAGCCTCAGCAGGAACCCTGGGCTCTTGGCAAATCTGTTCTTGATGGCCAGCTGACAACACTGAGCCTGCCCTGAGAGTGGACATTAGGCCGAGGGCTTTACATTTACTGTCCAGCTGCTCAGTTCTCCATCCAGCCCTGTGCAGCAGTTGCTTTTTTATCCCTAATTTGCAGGTGAGGAAATGGACTTCTAGAATAAGTAATTTCCTTTTCAAGATTTCCAGCTAGGGAGTAAAGAACCTGAGCAGCCGGGCAGGTTCTCAGCTGGCAGGGGGCGCTGTTGCCTCCATAGAAGGGCCTAGGCCTGTGCCATGCCCCAACTCCTTCACAGCTCTGTCTTAGGAGTGGCTTTGTCACCTAATGATCAAGCTCTGGATGTGGCTGCCCAAGATCAGAGAAGCCATCAGCCCATGTTGCTCAGAGTTTCTTCATCTGTGACGGGATAGTCACAGCGGTCACTTGGGACTGCTCAATGGGGATTAAGCTCTCTGGGCCTATCTCAGATGATCTTTCAGGCATTGTATCCCTGTTTCCACAGAGAAAGGAGCTGACTGTTCCAGAGAGACAGGGTGACCAACTGGGGTAATCAGGCCCCAGGGAGACTTCCCTAGCTGTAGGTCTCCCCACAGGTGAACTTCTATCCTGACAGACCCTATCTGTCTGTGGTATCTATGCCCAGCTGGGGTTGGAGCTAACAAAGGCGGCAGGTGTTGCTGAGTCATTCTACTGACCCTCCTGGCAGCCAGGTCATGGTGGGTGAGGGACACCAAGCTGTGGCATTTCAGACAGTCCCCTTGACAATCTTGACTCATCTGTGCCTGGCCCCTGGCTGCCTGTAGGACACCATCTGTGCATACTGGGCCAGTGCCAAAGGAACTTTCTGGAACCCTAGCTGCTGTGTAAGGACATGGGTACAGGAGAGTAGTGAAGTTTAAGGTCTCTTACCCTCCAGCAAATATATCTAGCTCTGCTATTTCTGGTTGTATTTCTTCAGGCCTCAGTTACCGTGTTTACAAAATGGAAATAACAAATCATAGCTAAATGAGATTGACTCAGGGGTTAGGCGACACATATGAACATGTGCAGCTATAGCTATTTTCACTCATCATCCTGCCCCCAGCACAAGGGCCTGGCACACAGTAAGTACTTCATATAAATTGGTGGAATGGGAGCCGGGTGTGGTGGCGCACGCTTGTAATCCCAGCATTTGGGAGGCTGAGACAGGAGGATCCGGGTTCACCGCCAGCCTCAGCTGCTTAGTGAGGCCCTCTACAACTTAATGAGACCCTGTTTCAAAATAAAGAATAAAATAGGGCTGGAGGTGTAGCTCAGAGGTAGAATGCCCCTGGGTTCAATCTCCAGTACTGCAAAATAAATAAATAAATTGGTGGAATGGATGGATGAATGAATGACTTGAGCCTTAGAGCAGAGGCCCTGAGGCATGGGGGCTGTGGTATGAGGCAGGGCAGGGACACTAAAGCCCCACCAAGTTCCCTTCGCAACATTTTGTTACCTGAGGAAAAGAGGGGAGCAGGGCAGACCACCACCCTGGAGAGAATGAAGCAGAAGCAAGAGAAGGCCGGCGGATTCACTCAGCTTGCCCCATCCAACCAAGGCTGATGATAATAGAAGGGTTCTTGCTGAGCTATTACCATGAGCCAGACTTGAGCCAATTACCTTACCTCTGCATTTCATGTTATTTATGTCTCAGAGCAACCTCCAGGAAGATATTAACCCTGGTCTATACAGGAGGAAACTGAGGTTCAGCCAGAATAAATGGACAGAGGTTAAATAGCTGGCAAGGGGCAGAGGGTCCCAGGCCTGGTTCCTCCTCAGTTTGTTCCTTCCAGGCAGCCAAGTTCAGCCCAGAGAGTGAGGAGGACCAGGTCTCAAGGTCACATCTTGGTGTTGGCACTAGAGGCCCATGATGTGTGTCTGTGGCCTGCTGGGGCAGCTGCCAGAATGCCTGGGGTCTGAGAGGCCCTGTGTGGATACGGTTCCCTTGGCAATGAAGATACACTGCTGAGGTCAAGGGCTCAGATTACCAGAGGGGAAAGCCAGCCCTGTTTCCATGCATGGCAACCTGCTGGGAAGGGCCACAGCTGTGTGCACACACACCTTCTGTCAGACGCTCCGCTAGACACCTAGGGGCTCTTTCCAGCTGCACAGTGTGTGTGTGCTGGACCGGGAGGGAGGTCTCATAAGCAGTGAGCCAGGGTTCCTGCGGAAAGTGGTATGCTGGCTCTTGGGACTTGCATCTTCAGAATGGAGACTGGGCTCATGATTCTCTCTTCCCACTAGACCTTGTCCAGGAAGCCAAAGCTAGCATGGGCCTGTCCAGGCCTCCCTCAGGGAAGGACACAAATGGACAGACCATCCCTCAGCTCAGCTCTTGCCTACTTTGGGAACCTCAAGAACAAGAGGGCCCTGTATGAACCGCTGACCTTAGCTAGCCAGGGCCTCCTCAATTCAAGGCTTTCTTAGGTGTTGCCAAGGAAACTGACACAGCAGCCAGAGAGCCTGGCCCAGGTCTCTATGACAACCTGCGACAGTCTACTAGGGTCCACACATCTATGATGTCACCTGAGCCCTCCCACTCCCACCATACACATGACGATCAAACGTCAGAGACTGATAGGAAGTCCCTGTCACCAAATCTTCACACACCCCAGGATGAGCAAGGGCAGAAGAGGTCATGATGCCCAATTTATAGCTGGGCATCTTGAGGCTGGGAGATGGGCAAGACCCAAGTATGCTGGAGGTAGAGCCTGGACTAGACACCTAGCCTCATTACTTCCCCTTCCCTCTGAACCCCCAACCCCCACCCTAGGTCTGAGGAGGGAGTGAGTTCTGGGCAGTGTTAACACCAAGGGGTGCTATGCCCCTTCATGGGTGGGTTGTGCTCCGAACAGCAGGCTCAGCCTGGGACTAGGGTGCAGTGAAAGCTTAGAGACCCTAAAGTGGCTGGCCCTGCTGGCATCCCACACCCTCTGCCTGGATTTCCCCAACTCTGGGCAGCTTCCAGCCCAGGAGGGAATGACCAGGGCCAGGGCTAGGGGCGAGTATTTTTAGCAGAGTTGCTGGCAGCTGCTTGGCAGGTGCTGGGAGGTGGGTAGGGACTGAGCTCATCTTTCCCCTTCTCTGGGTCTGTGTTTCATCTCCAGGATTCAGGCACCTCTATCTGCTCCATACTGCCAAGAGGGTCCTCTTGGCTTCTCTCCAGTTGTTCTCTAAGAGTCCTCGGGGTTCAGGGTGATGCCAACCCTCACCCAGAAGATCAGGACACGGAGGGGAGTGGGAAGGACTTAGTATTGAGGCTAGAAGTGCCCATTTAGGATCCCTAAATTCTAGTTTAGCTACTGGCCTGTGAGGAGTGGGTGTCATAGGCTGAGAAGGGTGACTCTCTGTCTAGTCCATAACTGGTATACTTGCTTGGGCTAGGCCAAGACTGGGAGAAGGAAAGGGAGAATTCACTCTTAAAGGGCCAGACCTAATTCTTCCCCAGAGGGGGGCTGCACTTGAGTGGTCCAGTTTACTCACTGCCCGCCTTCCCATCATCCGCCCCCAATCACATACTCCTACTTCCTCCTCCCTCGCCCCTCCCGGCACGCGCGCGCGGGTACACACACACACACACACACACACACACACACACACACACACACGGCCCAGCCAGCTATTTGCCCCGCCCCTGGCAGGGTGGGGGTGGCTCAGCGGGTGTGAGGTTCGAGGAGGAGGGTGGGGGATTCCGGGGCGGGGGTAGGAACACGTCAGCCCCCGCAGCAGCGGGGATGGGGGCGGGGGCGGGGGCGGGGGCGGGCAGGGGCTTAAATACGCCGCTCTGAAGCCCGGACCGCAAGCGCTGGGGAGGCGGCAGACGAGGCCAGCTGCAGCCGCTGCAAGGGTCCGAGTGCCTGAACTCGGGTCTGCGAGTGAATTGTATCTGAGCCCCAGTGGGCTGCGTCGGATCCCAGATCCTGGTCCTGACCGTGTCAGTGTGGGAGTGGGTGAGTGTCCTGGCGGAGCGGGATGGGCCACGCCCTCTGGATGAACCAGGCTCCAGGTCGTGGGTTAGGGCCCAGGGAAGGACCCTAGCTGCTGGGAGTAGATTGCGGCAGGTTGTTGACCCTGGGTATCTTGCTTGACTCCCGTCCCGCCTACCCCGTAGCTTATATCTGGGTTCCTGGTCCCCCAGACGGCGTCAGACGCGATGACCCTGAACGGCAGCGGCAGCGGAGCAGGTGGGAGCCGCGGCGGGGGCCGAGAGCGCGAGCGCCGTCGGGGCAGCACCCCCTGGGGCCCGGCGCCCCCGCTGCACCGCCGGAGTATGCCGGTGGACGAACGCGACCTGCAGGCGGCGCTGGCACCTGGCGCCCTGGCAGTGGCCGCGGCTGGGACCCGAACGCAGGGCGGGAGGTTGGACTGGCCCGAGGGCTCCTCCGACTCTCTCAGCTCAGGGGACAGCGGCTCAGACGAGAGCGTTTACAAGGTGCTGCTGCTGGGGGCGCCTGGTGTGGGCAAGAGTGCTCTGGCGCGCATCTTCGGTGGAGTGGAGGATGGTCCCGAAGCAGAGGCCGCAGGTGAGAAGATGGGGTGTTCAGGAGAGCGGAGATCCCTGGGGGTGAGGGGTGGGTCTGGGGACTTGGAGTCAAAGCAGCAAACACCATGGGCTTCTAAAGGCGCGCGTGTGTGTGTGTGTGTGTGTGTGTGTGTGTGTGTGTGTGTGTTACTAGGGGTTGAACCCAGGGGCATTCTACCACCGAGCTATACCCTTAGCCCTATTTTTAAATTTTTATTTTGAAACATGGTCTCGATAGGTTGATAAGTCTCACTATTGCTGAGGCTATCCTTAAACCTGTGATCCTCCTGTCTCAGCCTCCCAAGTACTAGGATTACAGGCATGCGCTGCTACGACTGGCCGAAAGGCACTTCTAGAATCATTCCTCTACCTTCCCATTTCAAGATGGGGAAACTAAGGGAGAAGGGACACCACCCTTAACCCCCACCCCATGTGTCAGACCTTGGTAGAGAAGAAATGCCCAGAATAGAAGACCTAAGGCCTGGATGAGACTACCCTGTGGCATAGGGGTAGGACAACCCTTCCTGCCAGAGCTGGCAGGAACACAAGAGGGCTTCTAGGAGAGGAGCCTTAGGTGGCCAAACCCCCCCTCCCCCGGGGGTGTGTGTGTATGTGACAGTCTCTATTTCTAACTCAGGCCACTGGGCTCAGAGCCACTCTGGAGCCAGGCAGGGAGCACTAGAGTGGACACCCAGACATCGCTAGACTGAGGGACATATAGGTGGAGGTCAGGCACTCCGTGCCTCAGGTTCCCAGCCCTGTCACGTCTGTTGCCCACAGTGGAAGGGAGAGGTAGGGGGTTATGGGGAGAAGAGGCAAGGATGTGGCCAGAAGAGGAAACCAGGCAATGGGGGCTTTTGACACTCTGTCCATAACCCGGCTACTGGTCTCCTGCCTAGGCCACACGTATGATCGCTCCATCATGGTGGACGGAGAGGAGGCATCGCTCATGGTCTACGACATTTGGGATCAGGTAGGTTGCAGACTGGATCCCGGTGTAGCAGCAGGAGGGGTCAGCTAGGGTAGAGTCCTGCTGAAAGTGATAGGCTGGTGACCGGGGCACGAGGACCTTTGGATAGGTATGTGTGTGTATGTGTTCTCCAGGATGGGGGCCACTGGCTGCCTGGGCACTGCATGGCCATGGGGGATGCCTATGTCATCGTGTACTCAATAACGGACAAGGGCAGCTTCGAGAAGGCCTCAGAACTTCGGGTCCAGCTACGGCGGGCACGTCAGACGGATGATGTGCCCATCATCCTTGTGGGCAACAAGAGTGACCTGGTGCGCTCTCGAGAGGTCTCCGTGGACGGTGAGCAGGCAGGGGGTCAAGAAAGGGAAGGAGATCCTGGTTGGGCTGTGGTCCAGTTAGTCTTAGCTCAGCTTGAGTCCCTGGGGATCATCAATGGCTAAAAATGTTCAGGAAGAAAACTTGGAGCAAAAGAAGGGCTGTCCCTGCCCACAGGGTTCCCAAAGGCCTGGTAGGGCTGGGGGGTGGGGGGTAGATCTGCTGGGGCCCTCCTCTCCTGCCCCTTGGACCCTGGCCTGACAGGTGGGGATTAAAGTGATTAGCAGAGAGTTCAAGGAACCAGGTCAGGAGGCCAGAGTCTGCTTCCCAGCTGGGGCCAGTCTCAGAGTAAGCTTGGCCCTTTCTTCTGGGGCTCAGTGTCCTCCTTTTTGGGCTCCAGCAGGGAGCTACTCAGAAGAACCCAGCAGTGGCTTGGTGACATTGCTCTGTCCACTGGATCATTCATCAGAATATAATATCAAACCACAAAACACTAATAGTTCTCATTTTCCTTCATTGACTACTATTGAAGTACTTCCTTTTAAATATTAGACTTCAAATAAATGAATAAATCACATTCTTTTTGTGAGCTACCATTTTAGGGCCTCCTTAAATATAGGCACATCCCCTCTATGTGGTAACCCACCAGTGCCTGCGGACCCTTAGTACAAGAGCTGGAATCTCTTTCTGGGGAGAACCCAGCCTACCCCCCCTCCTCCCTTACCCAAGGATTCCTGAGTGGTGGCTGCCTAGGGCTGGTCAGGGTTTGTGTGGATAACCCATCCATTGTTTACGGGTACATGCCTGTCCCTACCACCCCAGAGGGCCGGGCCTGCGCCGTGGTCTTTGACTGCAAGTTCATCGAGACATCAGCGGCGCTACATCACAACGTCCAGGCGCTGTTTGAGGGTGTCGTGCGCCAGATACGCCTGCGCAGGGACAGCAAAGAAGCCAATGCACGTCGACAAGCTGGTACCCGGAGGCGGGAGAGTCTTGGCAAGAAGGCGAAGCGCTTCCTGGGCCGCATCGTGGCACGCAACAGCCGCAAGATGGCCTTTCGGGCCAAGTCCAAGTCCTGCCATGACCTCTCGGTTCTCTAATGCCCCATGGGCTCCTACTGTGGTGGGCAAACGGATGGATGGTTGGTGAGCTGGCCCAGCCAACCGCCATAGTACCTTAGGGCTGGTTCAGCTTCTACAACCCTTGGAGCTGCTAGCTGGGCACCCCCCACCTCGTGGTCATGGACAGACAGTGCTACCCAAGGAGGTAGCTCCCAGTGGCCGGTGAGGGCTGGGCCCGCACACACGCATGTGCAGGTCCATGTGCATACCAAGCAGCAGCCTGAGCCCAGCCCGTAGGGCAGGCCTGTGTGTGAGGACAGGACTCTGCCTTTCTCCACAGCCGGTGTGCATACCCTGGAAGGAGGCTGTTCAGTGCAGTTGCCATTTGTTTACATGCAGATTTTTGTAATAAAGACTATTTCCTGACACGCTGGGGCTGCAGACTGTGTATTCCTTGCATCTGGGAGCTTCAGGAGCAGGATGGTTTTCTGGAGTTGAAAAATAGGGGTTCCCTGCCCCCAACCTACTGTGTGGCCTTGATGGGTCCTAATGTTTGAGCTTGGATGTAACCATCTGGATTGAGGGTACAAGACATGGCTGGGGGGGTTCAAGGTGCAGGAGGAAACATGATCCCCTCCCAGCCCCTGTTATCTAGATCTGTCTTCTGCACTAAGGCCTGGCATTGCTCGGCTGACTGAGGGTAGGGTTCTATCACCCCACTGTACATAAAGGGAAACTGAGACTTCCCAAGGGAACACCCTTTCCCCTGGGTCTCAGCCTAACAAATATCCTGGGTCTGGGTCTGGCTCTGCATCTGGTATTTCCCTCCTGAGGGGCTGGAGACTGACTGAGATGGAGAGAGGGTAAGGGAAACTTCAGAAACTCAGTGGGGTTAAGGTGGCTGGTTTGTTAGGCATGAGAATGGGGAAAGCACACTCAGGCATTCTTAACTCCATATGGCTTCTCCACCTCCTGGCTGGGGTTGGCCTACTCTTACCACTCTTTCTTCTATGAGTGGCCAAGCCAGGATTGGCTGATTTGATTTTGGCAAAAACAGCTCCCAGTAGCCCTGCCTGCCTGGAGTGTAAGTAAGCTTTTGCATTTGTGTAGGAATGTGAGCCTGTGGTCCCCCTCACCCTTCTTGACACAGGTGCCTATGTAAGAGATTACTTGTAGTTGTCTCCCCTTATTTATAGCTTCACTTTCTGTAGTTTCAGTTACTCCTGGTTGACTGCAGTCTGAAAATATTAAGTGGAAAATTCCAGAAACTAACAGCTTGTAAGTTTTAAATTGCGTGATGTGAGGAGTAGCATGACAAAACCTCGAGCAAGCAGTTCTGTCCTACTTAGGATGTGGGTCATCTTTTGTCCAGAGGATCCACAATGTATATGATACCCACCTGTTAGTCACTTAGAAGACATTTCAGTTTTCATATTGACTCAGTATCACGGTGCTAGTCATCAAGTAACTTTTATTTTATTTAAATATGTGCCCTAAAGCACAAAAGTAGTGATACTAACAATTCAGAGATGCCAAAGAGCTGTAAAGTGCTTCCTTGAAGTGAAAGTTTATCATAGGTATATATGAGATTTGGTACTATCTGCAGTCTCGGGCAACCACGGGGTCTTAGGACATATTCCCCATGGATAAGGAGAACTACTGCACATGGTTTTAGGAACAATAATCCCCATTTGGTGATGAATGGTAAGTGACTGAGCAGGAACTGGCATGCAGGTCCACTCATCTCCAAAGCCTGAGATCAGTGAGATCAAAGGAAGTGACAGCTTCTGAGAAGGTTCTGGGCCAGGGTCCATACATTTCTACATTAGTTCCCTGTATTCATGCCACAGACCCCTTCATGACTGTGTGACCCTAGGCAAACCACTTGGCCTCTCTGGGCCCTAGTGTGTGACATGGAGACAGTGTCCTCCTTCAGAATGGAGTAAGTAGAATAATGGAGGTGTCTGCTCAGCGCAGCGCTGGGAGCTTAGAGTTTAACACATGTGAGACTCTTTCAACATCCTCACCCAGCACTGACCCAAGCTGGGTGCCCAAGGGACCCTGAGGCAGGCACTCAGCTTGTGACAAGGCTGAGGGCAGCTGATGGGTCCCTTCTCAGTTTCCAGCCTGAGAGAGGCTAACCAGATAAGGCCTCAGAGGAGAACACCAGAAGTTCTGAGGATGAGGAGGGACAGGAGACCAGGATCTTCCCCCACGCCTCCTCATCTCAGACTTCCAGGACTCAGACTCTTCTCCTAGATCTGCTTGAGCTCTCACTGGGGGAAGGGCCCTGGTCAGCCCTGCAACTCCCTCAAGGTCACCTGAGCTGGCTCAGTCTTCCCTTTCCTTCTCAGAGGCGTGAGACAGACCATTGTCTCAGCCCTACAGTGGTCAGAGCCAGTGTGAGGATGTAGGGAGTCTCAAGGGAGCTCACAGCCTGTTGTCCTGACCTGCAAGTCCCCTTGGGGGACAGTCTAGAGCTCCTAATGCCCACTTGGGATCATGCATTGCTCACCTGCCCTTCAGGTACAATCTCCTAGAGCTAGGGCTGGGTTATGACTGGGACCCTGCTTTGGAGGGGCTCCCAGTCTCATGATTGGGTGGCAAGCTGCACATTAATGGAGGCAGCATATGGCATGAGGTAGGGACATTCCCAAAGGAGGCCACTGGACCAGCCTTGAGCCTACGAGCTTTCCTGGAAAGGGGCTATTTGAGCTGAGTATTGAAGCAGGAGCTGGTACTCACCGAAGTGATGAAAGGTGTGGAGGGCATCTCAGACAAAAGAAACAGCGTGCATGCAGCCGCAGATGCCAGCACATGGGAGAAGCGGGACCGAGTCTGGAGCCACAGAAAAAGAAATACACAGAAATAGTGTCCAAGCCCAGAGGGCCAAGGAGCACCCACTGGGGTGTGTCGGAGCTGGGGAGGGCCAGGCCATGGTCTGCCCACCTGCTAGGGCTGGCAGTCACGGACACTGAGCAGCAACCAGCTTCCCAATGTCAATGAGTAACTTGGGGGGCTAGGCGGGGCCAGGCCTGCTGCTGTGGGCCCAATGGCGTTTTCCACTCCTGAACAAGTATGTGATGGACCGCCTACCTGCTCAAGTGTCCGCCTTGCCCTGCCCCACCCAGCCCAGCCGGCCAGAGCTCCCTAGAGAAGGAGCCCTCTTTCCTGGCAGCAGGACCAAGGAAGCCGCCTTTGGCACCAGTGGGTGAGGGGCTGGGAGCACAGGGGTGGGCCAAGCTGAGGTTGGGTGGGAGTGGAGGGGGGAGGGGACACTGTCCTGTCTTCCCAGGAATTCATCTTGGAATGGCTGTCAATGCTCCATATGCTTAGCTACATGCTGAGCATTGGAAAATGCTCAGCGGAGGCATTTGGAGGCATTCCATGTCTGGAGGGTGGCAGCGGGAATCAGGACAGTCTTCGGGACCCAGCGCCATGAGTCTTCTGTTCCAGGAAGAAGCCTCTGTGGTCAGGTCCTCCATGACCTTGGCCAGGCCCTGCCTTTCAGACCTTTCTACAACATGAGGCAATTGCAGGAAGTGACTTCACAACCAGCTTTCCATCTAAAACTTTTGTGATTTGGGGGGCTGCTGGAAAATGACCACTTTGGGATCCACGAGCTGGGGAGGCTATGGTATAAAGGAGACAGAGGTCTGGAGGTGAAACTCCTGGAGGGGGAGGATCCTTGTGGGAGCAAGAGCCAAGAGGCAGGGTGGCTGGGCCTGGGGACTTTGCTAGATCTGGCTGAGGAGCGGGATGTGTCCCTGCAGACAGTGGGAGCCATAGGTTCTTAGGAGAGGAAGAAGAGGCTAGTCTGTAGCAAGAGCCCTCTAGCTGTGTGGATGGGATAGGACCTCCCTTCCCACCCATCTGGGCTGGATCTCACTGCCATGTCCCTCAGGCCCGTCCTGACCATGGTCCCTGCCTGGCTGTGGCTGCTTTGCCTCTCCGTCCCCCAGGTGAGCTGCCCCTCCTTCAGGTCCTGGCCTTGGGGGTTGGTGCCTTTGCCCCCAACTCCACCTGGACCAATTACACTGATTGTGGGAGTAGTGGGGGGGGGGTTCAGAGCTGGGGTTGCTGGACTGCTGTGGGATCAGGAGGTCAAAGGTTAGAAGGTGGATGGACTGAGGTACGGCCAGGCCCCAAGAAGGGGCAGAAATTCCCCTTCCCCCTCAGGTCCCAGCATCCAGGTGGAAAGATAGATCCTGGGACAATGTGAGAATTCTCCTGTAGGTTTTCCCCAAGGCCCAGTCTGCAGAACTTTATGTGGAAGTCCCAGAAAACTATGGTGGAAATTTCCCTTTGTACCTGACCAAGGTGAGCTAGCTGGGAAGCCCCAACTCCCAAAGTCCCTCTCCCTAAAGTCCTGCTTCCCTACCTCTAGCACCCCTCCTCTTTCTTGCTCTGGCTCTCTTTTGAACCCTACTTTCTAGAGAGTACGTGTTATTCTGTGAATGACTGGTGAGATTTTAGTCCCAGAAGAGACTAGAGCTTTCAGTTAAAGAATAAAATATTGGAGGGGAGGTTCCAACTTTAAAAGAGGAGCCAAGAATATTGGGGAACATCAGGTAGAAGGGAAAGATTTTGAATCACAGCCCTATTACTTACTGGCTGTCTAACCTCAGGCAAGTACCATCTCTCTCTCTGAGACTCAGTTTCCCCACATATCATATCCAGGTCTGACCCACCCCCATCTCTATTCTTACTCGCCAGCTGCCACTGCCCCGTGAGAAAGCTGAAGGCCAGATTGTGCTCTCAGGGCACTCAGACATGGCAGCCGAGGGCCCTTTTGCTGTGGATCCAGATTCTGGCTTCCTGGTGGTGACCAGGGCCCTGGACCGAGAGGAACAGGCAGAGTACCAGCTACAGGTAAGGCTGGGCAAGGAAGGACAGAGGAGAGCTAGGCACAGCAGGGCCAGGCACTCACTACCCGTCCTTCCCAGGTCACTCTGGAGACTGAGGACGGACATGTCTTATGGGGTCCACAGCCTGTGGTTGTGCATGTGAAAGATGAGAATGACCAGGTGCCCCAATTCTCCCAGGCCATCTACAGAGCTCGGCTGAGCCAGGGCACCAAGCCCGGTGAGTGACCAGGACAGTCAACTTGCAGGAAGGTCACGTGGGCATTGATGGGACAACAGAGAGTGAGGAGACAGTCAGCACAGGGACGGAGCAGCCAGGGTCCAAGCTGCCCCTCCATCTCTATCTCACTCTGCACTCTCTCCACCCCACTGAGGGTCCCATCTATTCTTGGCCTTAGTTGGCTCGCCTTTGAAGTAGAATGAGAAACTGTGGCTCACCTCCAGAATCCTGATACGATGGTGGATATGGAAGAGATAAGGTAGGCAGGGGAGACTCCCCACCCCTGCCACCTCTAACAGTTTGTCTTCCCCCCTCCCACACCAGGCATCCCCTTCCTCTTCCTTGAGGCTTCGGACGGGGATGCACCAGGCACAGAAAACTCGGATCTTCGATTCCACATCCTGAGCCAGGCCCCAGCCCAACCATTGCCAGACATGTTCCAGCTGGAGCCTCGACTGGGGGCTCTGACCCTCAGCCCTGAGGGTGAGCCTGAGCTGGGTGTGATGGAGGGAGGGTCAGAGAATTCTGGAGAAGGGGACCTCTGAACTGTAAGGACAGAAGGGTTAGAGATTGAGATGAAAGAGGAAGAGAGAACCTTGTAAGTGGAGAGAGCGGCAAGGCAGAGACCATGCCCGGGTTGTGCACTGAGAGTTAGGAAATGAGATGGGTGCAATGCCTTGGCTCCACACTCTGGAAACCAGATAGGAGTGGATTGAAGGGCTGTACCAGAGACTTCAGAACTGAGAGCAGGAGAGGTTTGTACCTGGGAGTTCAGACCAGGGCTGGGGATGGAAAGAAACCCCAGCTAGATACCCTTTCGCCCATCTTCCCTCCAACCACCCATGCAGCCCATCTGTCCAACAACCACTCATCCACATACTTCCCCATCCATCCACCTTCTCAGCCATCCATTTATCTAACCCACCATCTGTCTGCCTACCCATGTCTCCACCCTGGCCATCCATTGACCCGACCAGTCCATCAACCATTCACTGTGCGGGTAGATAGGGAAACAATATTGCAAACTCTCAGGTCTGAGTTGGATGCTCATGATGGTGCTAAAAGTCCCTCTCATCCCTTGGCCAAGAGAGTTTCCTGAATACCTGCCATGTGCTTGGTTTCATGTATGGTACCTGCTGAGAAGGATACCCTGATTCCTGCTCTCTGGCTCCACACTCAGGTAACCATTCTACCCCTTCTAGGGAGCACCAGCCTAGACCATGCCCTGGAGGGGCCCTACCAGCTGTTGGTACAGGTCAAGGACATGGGTGACCAGGCCTCAGGTCACCAGGCCACAGCCACCATCGAGGTTTCCATAGTACAGAACACCTGGTTGCCCCTAGAGTCTGTCCACCTGGCAGAGAATCTCAAAGTCCCGTACCCACACCCCATTGCCCAGGTAAGTGGCTACCAATGGCTGAAGTAGCCCCATGGAATGGTGCAGCTGGGCTCAAGTCTCATGGGCAGTTGGGAGGTGGGTTCAGGACCCAACTTGACCCCCACTCCTCCTTCTACCCTTCCTGTCACTTCTCACTGTGGAGTGGGGCGTGTGAGAACCAAGCCCACAGTTCTCCTGCAACCCTCTGGCAGGGGTGGCTCTGTGTTCTGACCTCCCGCGCTTGCCTAAGGCTTCCTCAGGGAGAACAGCTGCTACCTCTTGCTGCCATGGGGATTGTCACCTAGGCCAAGAATGTCTCAGGCCTCTTCTAGGAATGCCCTTGGGTCAGGCCCAACCTGGGAGGAGAGAAAAGAAAATAACCTGGTCATTCAGGCACTTTGGGCCATTTGGGCTCGGACCAGGGCAAGGCCACTGGGAACACGTGCCCCAAACAAAAGGACCCTACCTGGGCTCCAGGCCCAGAGAGGGCAGCATTTTGCCTGGGGTCACATGGAAGTGGGGGGTCCAGGCTCCTTGGACTTGGATCAGTGGGGGGCATCATGGCTGATATGGATTACTCCTGCCCCTCTGCATGGGGTCACTCTCTGTCTTCCTCCCAGGTACACTGGAGTGGGGGGGACGTGCACTATCACCTAGAGAGCCATCCCTCTGGACCCTTTGAAGTGGACGCAGAGGGGAAACTCCATGTGACTAGGGAGCTGGACCGAGAGGCCCAGACCGAGGTGAGATGAGAGGAAAGCCAGCAGGGCAGGCTGGAGGGTGCTTAGTCACTGTCTGGTTGGTTGGGGGCGGGTGACATCCCCCACAGATGCTGAGACAGTGGAAGAGAGCCCAGAGGAACAGGAGCTGGCTACCAGAGGGGACCCAGACCCAGACCGGGCTTGAATTGCCCTTGACCCTGACCTGAAACCCCCCACTGCCCACCACAGTACCTGCTGCAGGTAAGGGCTCAGAACTCCCATGGTGAGGACTATGCCGCGCCCCTGGAGCTGCATGTGGTGGTGATGGATGAGAACGACAACGTGCCCGTCTGCCCCCCACGTGGCCCCCCAATCGGCATCCCTGAGCTCAGCCCCCCAGGTGGGCTATGGGCCTTGTCTCTATAAACCATCCCATCTTGCTTCTCTGATATCAATGTTCCTCTCTATCTAACACACACATACACACACACACACACACACACACACACGAGCTCAAGTTCAACACAAAAAAGGAGAGGGTGGGGTAAGGCCTCCAGGCTGGGCCACAGTCTCACCCGGGTTGGGGCTGTCTTGTAGGCACTGAGGTGACCAAGCTGTCAGCAGAAGATGCAGATGCACCTGAGTCTCCCAATTCCCACGTTGTGTATCGGCTGCTGAGTCCCGAGCCTGAGGAGGGGGTCGAGGGGAGAGCCTTCAAACTGGATCCTGCTTCAGGCAGTGTGACACTGGGAGCTGCCCCGCTCCACGCTGGGCAGAACATCCTGCTTCAGGTGCTGGCTGTTGACCTAGCAGGAGCCGAGGGTGGTAAGTGCCCTGATGATGACCTGGGTCTCCTGCCCACTCCGTTCCCACTGGGGCCTCACCAGCCAGCCCTTTCCTGCCTCAGGCCTCAGCAGCACTTGTGAGGTTGCAGTCACCATCACAGACATCAACGACCATGCCCCTCAGTTCACCTCCTCCCAGGTAAGCTAAAGCCGGGGAAGACCTCGGGAAGGGCGCTGGCGGGGCTCACCACCCCTTGCCATCTCTCCAGATTGGGCCCATAAGCCTCCCTGAGGATGTGGAGCCCGAGACTCTGGTGGCCACACTCACGGCCACCGACGCCGACCTGGAGCCCGCCTTCCGCCTCATGGACTTTGCCATTGAGGCAGGGGACATGGAAGGGACCTTCGGCCTGGATTGGGAGCCAGGCTCTGGTCATGTCCAACTCAAACTCCGAAAGGTAAGAGTCTGGGTAGATAAGAAAGGTACACACACACACACACACACACACACACACACACACACGTGCACACCTACCACACCCCAGCTCACACAGTGACCCAGGCCTCACTGGTTCCAGAACCTCAGCTACGAGGCAGCTCCCCATCACAAGCTGGTGGTGGTAGTGCGGAATGTGGAGGAACTGGTAGGCCCAGACCCAGGCCCTGGAGCCACAGCCACAGTGACCGTGCTGGTGGAAAGGGTGACACCACCTCCCAAATTGGACCAGAGGAGCTACGAGGCCAGCGTCCCGGTCAGCACCCCAGCTGGCTCGCTTCTGCTGACCATCCAGCCCTCAGAACCTGTGAGCAGAGCCCTCCGGTGAGCCAACAGCCCATCCCTCACCTGCTCCCCAGGGATGACTCCAGGGCCTCAGAGGGGACTCACATTATCTATGTCTGGAATGTTCCTCAAACTCTGGCTAATGCCAAGGTTGTGACTCCTGGGGGATTCAGGGCTGGATGGACTGGGCAGGGCACGGAGGGGTATGTTTAGACACACAGAAGCTCAGATTATGCCTCCCTACCGGGAGGGAGGCCAAGCCCTCCCCCAGACCCCACCAAGGTTACAGTAAAGACAAAGATTCTCCCAGGCTCTGTTCCCATCAGACCCCCTTGCAAGATGTCCTGGAACTAGCAAAGTTGAATCACGCCCCCATTGTTCTGATGGTCCCTCCCCTACCAACAGTGTCCATTATTCAAGAACCCCCCCTCCAAAAAAAGTCCTAAAGCTGGGGAGAGAGCATGGGTACCCCGGCACTGCTGCTGCCCTGAGTCACAGAGAGGATGTGGAACTTGAGCAGTAATGGTCACATGGCCCTGGGGGGTTCTGGGCAAGGCCCCACCTGTAGCCTCGGTGCCTCCTTACACCCCTTCCTTCTCCGGGCCTCAGATTCTCCCTGGTCAATGACTCAAAGGGCTGGCTCTGCATCAAGGAGGTGTCTGGGGAGGTGCACACGGCCCAGTCCCTGCAGGGCGCCCGCCCGGGGGACACATACACAGTGCTTGTGGAGGCCCAGGATGCAGGTATGGCCAGGAAGCAATGGGGGCCTCTGGGAGGGAAGCGCGATGTATGGAAGTAGTTACATTTGCAAACCTTACTAGTTCCATGTGCAAATCTCAGACAGACAGACAAACAGATGGGCAGGACTGAACTTCCTCCTTGAGACCCTTGCAGACAATGACTCAACCCCAAGCAGAAGAGAGGGACACAGAGCTGGATCTAGGGTCTCTCTCTAAAAATAGGTGAACTTGGGTAGACCTGGCCTGGCCTCTGCCTCCCCTCTCCCACCACCCTCCTAGCTTGACACTCGAAATCCCTACACCTTGCCCGTTAGTCCCTGGAGGGCCTTTTAGGGTGCCAGCTTCAGGGATAGGCTGGGGACCAAGGGTGCTGGGTTGGGAGGTAGAAGGAAGACCAGGGCTGCCTTGAGGGCTAGAGTGCTGGAAGATGAGCCTAACGAGACAGTGAGGCCAGGTGTGGGGGACTGTAAGCTGAGCCCAGGGCCGGCCAGCAGGGGGCACTCTTCCATGGTCAGGGTCCTGCCATGGTGCTGTGTGCTGGCATCAGCAGCTGGGGTGGCAGGTCTGGCATACAAAAAGGCACAGGTAAGCCTGTGAGCTGTCGAGACACCCACTGTAAGGAAGAGACTGGCATGGGGATGAGGGATGGAGAGACTGGTGGAGTGGAGGAAGGGGGCAGGGAGAAGCAGGGTGAGACTGATGGGGAGAGACCAGCCCAGGACTCCAGGGCTCACTCACCTCCACCCCTGACAATGCAGACGAGCCGAGACTGAGCACCTCTGCCACCCTCGTGGTCCACTTCCTGAAGGCTCCTGCTGCCCCGGCCCTGCCTCTTGCCCCCATACCCGCCCGGCACCTGTGCACGCCACGCCAGAACTACGGCGTGCTTGTCAGTGGGCTCAGCGAGGACCCTGACCTGAGCCGAGAGCACGGTCCCTACAGCTTTGCCCTTGGTCCCAACCCAACGGTGCAACGGGATTGGCGTCTTCAGCCTTTCAATGGTGTGTGGTCGAGGAAAGGATGGCTGAGGCCAAGGTGGGGGGCACTTGGAAGTGAGATGGGGGTGGCTCTGGACCAAGGGGGAGCAGCCCTCGGGAACCCATGCAGGCTAGTGACCCTGGTCATGCCTGCACCAACAGATTCCCACGCCTTCCTCACTCTGGCCCTGCATTGGGTAGAGCCACGTGAACATGTAATCCCTGTGGTTGTCAGCCACAATGGCCGGATGTGGCAGCTCCTGGTCCAAGGTGAGGTTGGGGCATCTCCAAGGTTGGCATATTCATTCCCAAGGGAGCCATCAGGATGCAGGGGGAAGGGGCTGGGTACACATCATACAGGCTCACCTGTGCATACTTGCGCACCTGTGGCGGGGCCCACACACCCTCGAGCAGGCAGGCACACACAGAGGATCACACACCTTCACATAGCCCCACATGCATGCGTGTGACAAAGATGCATATCAGCCAGGGACTCTGGGCAGTCAAAGAGCCTCCCCCACCTCCCTTGTCTTCCTTTCCCCCGCCCCCTCCCCACAGTGATCGTGTGTCGCTGCAATGTGGAGGGCCAGTGCATGCGCAAGGTGGGCCGCATGAAGGGCATGCCCACGAAGCTGTCAGCAGTGGGCATCCTCGTGGGCACCCTGGCAGCCATAGGTAATGCAGGCTGGGCTCCTGCGCCAGGGAGGGCCATGGGTGGTTGGAGCCACAGCCTCTGGATAAACAGGGTACTTTGTCCCCATAGCACCCCCAGGTCTGGAAAAGGAGCTTCCTAACTCTCCTACTCATTTTACTCTTGTCCCCTGGAGTCAGAACTATCATGGTCATTATCGATAACAGCATTTACTATTACATTACTATGCACTGACCGTATGTCAGGCCCCATGGGGAGCACTACATGGATTATCACCTGGAATCCTCTGTACACTCTTGGAGGTAGATCCTGGTATCTCTCCATGTTGCAGATGAGGTCACTGTGACTCAGAGAGGTGAATGACTTGTCCCAGGTTGCACAGCCAGGATGTGGCAGAGCCCAGGTCTTTCCAGCCTGATTCCTTCAGGCCAAGCCACCTTTCCCTTTATTTCTTTAGCTGCCTACATTTATTCCTTGCTGGTTTTCTTTGCTGGTTCTAGCACAGGGCTATGATGTGCATTCCTCTTGGAGGTCCATGGGAACAACTCGTTGGCTCTCAGATGAACTCCACCCACACTGTCCCCTAGAGAAGGGGACTTTGGTGGTTGAGACAACCTGACACATTGCAGCTTCAGTGAGGTGTGGGCCTGTGAGGGCTCAGCGGGCCCAGCAATCTGACTTCTCCAGGCTCCAGAGTCATGACCAGTCCAGCCTCGGGGACACTGTCTAGGAAATGTCATCTCTTTATTAAACCACTGCCAATAGTCCTTAGAGATGGACACATCCCACAGCCTCTCCTGAGGGCTGACCTATGCCTCTTGGGCCCCTCAGGCTTCTTGCTCATCCTCATCTTCACCCATCTGGCCCTGGCGAGGAAGAAGGACCTGGACCAGCCAGCAGACAGCGTGCCCCTGAAGGCGGCCGTCTGAGTGATCCAGGCAGTCCCAGCTGGGAGTTTAGTCTCTGGCTCCATCTGAATCCACTGGGAAAGGACCCAGTCCCCAAGCTCCCATGGGAATGAGGACAGAGTAAAGCCGCTCCACCTGCCTGGGGCAGAGACACTATCACTGGACAAATCCCCTGAACATTGACTTTACGGGCTATCCTTGGGAATATTCCAAATGGCAGCCCGTTGTCCAATAATAAAGCCTCAGCAAGCTGGGCTGGGCTCTAAAGGATCACTGTGCCGGTGCCTGAGTGCTCACACTGCACTTGTGTTTGAGTGTGCACACACATGTTCCTTCCTGCCTCCCCCATCCCCTGCTGCACAGAATGGGTCTGGAGGCTTGAAGGATAAGACTGGGGTCTCATGTAAAGAGCATCATATGGGCCGTTGATGAGATCTCGGGGACAAAGCAAGGTGTGTCATGTCCTTGGGCACCCAGAGCCCACTGGCCATGGACCCTGCTGGATGGGTAAACTGTGCAGGTGGTGGTCAAAGAGGATAGTCTTTGAGGGCATCATTCCATATTCTCAGGATATTCTCTCTGCTTTGGTAGGACACAACCTTGTGAGTCTGTGTCCTCTGCTCCTGTGTGAGCACACTGAAGTCCCTGTACATTAGTCACCTGCTCCCAGGGGTGGGCAGAGGTCTCTGTCTCAAGAGGGGCCTCTGCAGGAATCTTGAGAGTCCCAAGAGGCAGAAACAGAGGTGAGGAGGGGATGAGTTCTTCTGCCCCTTGTTCAGGCTCCAAAGCACTTAGGCTCTCATACGCAGGCTGGTGAGCACATGGGGCATCTGCAGGAAGGCAGAGAAGGGGAGTCGCTCAGGTGGATGCCATGTGGTGGGACAGGAACTCCTGTGGCTCACCATGGAGCAGCCCCTTCCTCTGGCCCAGGACTAAGCCATGGCCCTGGTGCCCTGCTGAACCCTGACCACATCTCCAAAGTGACCTCTAATCCCTGCCCCTTGACTGATCCCAGGCACAGGCCGATCCTGCTTACCCCCTTCCTGATGGTCTCTGGGGACCTAGGGTGGGACTCGCTGTCCCAGCACCCTGAGCTGATGATGGTAAATCACGGGGAAGGAAGAAAAACAACCTCGGTGGGGCCCAGCCCTATTTTTAGGAGATAATCTCTCCACTGCTGGCAGATCCTGTGGGATGGGGGCCAAACCCAGCCAAGAGAGACAAGGCGGGCATCCTGGCTGACTTGGGGAGACTGCAGATGGACTCTAAAGACAGCCCAAGTCACCCTGGACACAGGGACTCCCCACTGGAGGCTCTGCTGACCACCCCCACCCCTGCAGGACTTCCCTGCCCTCTCCCAAGATCCTCTGCTTGGCCTGCACCCAATCAGACGTCTTCAGGGAGCTCCTTAGAGGTTGTATCTCACCTAATCTTCCACCAATCTGCCAGGGCAGGTTGTTGGTCCCATTTTCCAGTGAAGGAGCCTGAAGGTCAGAGAGTGAGAGTCTTGGAACCAGAGCACAAGGAAGAGCTGTGTGGCCAAGGTCCCTGTTACCTCTCTAGAAGTGTCCACAGCCATGCAGCTCAGTTGTTGAGTGCTTGCTTATCATGTGCAAGATCATGGGTTCAATCTCCAGTACCAAAAAAGAAAGTAGAGGAGGAGAAGAGGAGGAGGAGGAGGAGGAAGAGAAGGGAGGAAAAAAGTGTCCATAGCCTTCAGCTGGTCTCTGATCCAATAAGACCCCCCAAAATGGCCTTAGAGACTACCCTGGTCAGCTCCTCTGGTAAAGGTGGGAAGGTAGATTGCAAAGAGATGGAAGGACCATCCCAAGTCAGACCCGCCAGTAAAATGTGGCACCTGAGCTGGCGCCTCCCTGCTCTGCGAGTCTTTGTTCTGGGTGGATGGACAGGTAGATGGGTGAGTGGCTGGGTGGTTGAGGGATACATGGATGGGTAGGTAGGTGGGTGAGTGAATGGGTTAGTGGGTACATGAATGATGGGTTGTGAGCAGGTGGATGGGGGACCAACAAAGGAAAAGGATGACAAGATACCAGGGCAAATTGAGGCAACTGGCCCTGTTTGAAGGTTTCTTCCTTAGCTTCCAGTCCCCAGGCTGCCCTCTGTATCATTGCTAGAGCTGACCACAGGAGTCAAGGGCTCAATTTCTCTGAGCATCAGCGAACATAAATTTCTCCTAATGATCCTCAACCTCATTCTAAAGAGAAAGGGGAGTACTACTTGTCCTGGGTCACAGGGGGAGAGAAACACCTTGGCAGTGGGACAGGGAATGCTTGTCAGATTCATGCTAGTGAACCTCACACTGCAAACAGAGCCTAGACCCTAGTAGGGCAATGCGGGGGTAACCAGTGGCACAGTGTGCGGGTAGAAGAGCATTCAACCTATGCCCTGCCTCATCTTTGCTGTGTGTTCCCAGGTAAATCACTTCACTTCTCTGAGCCTCCGTTTACTTGTTCATAAAATGGGACTCACTTCACGGGACTCCTAGGAGCACTACATGAGATAATCTTTGCAAAATGCATTTAGTAGAGTGTTAGGCACACCGCAGGAGCTCAATAAATGTGTCTTCTTCCGGTCCATGACTTGTTGGGGGGGTGGGGGCTTACCAAAAAATGCCTGCAGCCCCCCCTCACACTCCCTAAAGGCTTCTTGGGGCCCAGGCTTTGGGGAGGGGGTATGGAGAAGGAGCCCACCTCCAGCCCCCACCTGGCTGGCTGGTGACCCAGGACAACACACTGCCTCGGCCTGGACTTCTCTCCAGATCCTTGACTCTCTCTTGTCCTGTGATGTCGAAGGGTCTCCTGGGGCTCTGACTGGGCTGCAGCTGGAAGGGGTGGAGGGGTCGGCCCCAGAGGGGGGCTCCCGCTCCCCCTCTCCCAGGCCCCTTCCAGAGGCACAGTACCAGATCAAAGGGGCCCAGCACTGAGGACTGGGAGGCTGCTGGGAAAGAATGTAAACATGAGGATATTTTTAAACTTTTTCCAGCCCCAACGATAGTGCTCTTGAAGCAAGAGGCCCAGAGGTCAGACTGGCCCTCACCCCCAAAGAATGAAATAGTCCTGGGACCCCAGACACCCCACCTACCTATATCCACCGCAGGACTCTAGCTTAGGCCTCAGGGAGGTTCTTCTTAGGTTCTCAACATCCTGCTGCTAGGGGATGGCAGGTTTCTCCTGAGAAGGCCTCAGAGGTGTGGTGGAGGCCTACCTGGCAGGGCTGGTGTCAGGAGACCCCTCAGTCACCCGGTCACTCTAGGCACATGCATGTGCACACCTGTGGGCCTGTGGGTGTGTAAGTGTGTGCCATAGTTTTCTCTGTGTGCTGTTAGGATGTGGGGGTGTGCGGAGACCTCCCTCATCCCATCCCTTCCTCGCTGGGACCCCTTGGGTAGGTAGGAGACATGGCAGACAAGAGGTCAGGGAGAAGAGTCACCTGAGAACGGGGTTGGGGAGGTGCAGAGAACAAGGGCTGGGGTGGGGCAGTGGTGAAGGTCCCCGCACTGAGTCAGGCTGTGGGGACTGGAGGGGCCTCTGACGTGGGGACTGGGGGCCTCGGCTCCCTTGATGTCACAGATGTCACAGAGACGAGCCTCCCTGGATCTCCCCCGTTCCGGTGTCACAGTGACGCTCACTGTGGGTTCCATGACAACAGCCTCTTCCCTCAGAGTGACGTGGCCACCCTCACACTCTCACAGAATGTCATGAGAACACTCTTGCAGGGGACTCAGCAAAAGCAGCCAGGCCTGGCTCCACCTGGGATTATATCCTGGGGGACCCTCACCCTATCGTCTCCCCACAGGCCAGCGTCATCGTTCTCAGGGGCATTCAGAAGCCATGTCGGGCTGCCCTGCTTATAGGCTCAGAGAGAGAGAGAGAGAGAGAGTCCAGCTCCAGGTCACACAGCTCCTGAGCGGAGGGCAGAGCTCAGGCCCCTGGGTAAGATTCAGAAAGCTCTATGGTCTCCTGGTGAGGGGACTTCAGGCCAGGAGGATGGGGGAGCCAGGCAGGGCTGGGGAGGAGGACCCAGAGCCCTGTCCTCCACCTGAGGGCCAGAGCTGCCCTCCTAAAGGCATTGCTCTGTTGTCTGAGTTGTGGTGGCCCTGTGTGCGCCCACTCACGGGGACCCTTGCTATTCTTACCCATTTGGCGGTGGCAGTTGGGTCAGAGATAGTGGTAGGGCGGGAGGGAGTCATGAGCACCGGCCCCTTATCTGACACATTCCCTGGAAACTTGGCAGGGGCCACCAGCCACAGAGGCCTTGGCAAGGCACGGGCTAGGTGGTCACAGGGGTGGTGTGGGGGCTGGGTCCCACTCCGGTCACCTCTCCTACAAACAGGAGAGGTCTCATGGAAACTGGCCTAGCAGGATCCTATTGAGACTTCTTCCCAAATGTCGCCCTTCGTTCCTACCCCATCCAACCCAGAATACACCACTGTTCCCATCTTTGAACCCTTGACACTTCTCGGGACAGTGTGCCAGCTTCCTCAGTGACAGTCTGCCTCTAGGGAACAGCACTGGCCTGGGGACCACAGGAACCCAGTCTGTCCACGGTCCAGCTGTGTAACCTCAGGCAAGTCACTGTCCCTCTCTGAGCTTCAATTTCCTGATCCCTTTCCCCAGCAGTCAGAAAAGGTGGGGGGTGGGGTAGGGGCTGCAACTTGTATGTATATGTGTGTGCTCGCATGTGCACCAGGGGTGGGAGTCAGTCTAGGGGGGGAGGCACACGGACTCCCCACCTTGGAGACTCCCGCCCCATGAGTTTTCCATTGGCACGTCGGCACCCTCTCCCCCAAAATAGGCCCTACCAGCCGTGTGCGATAGAGCCCAGACTGAGGGGCCTTTTTTTAGCTGCCCTTTGATTGTCAGCTCTTGAGCGGCTGCTATTTTGAGCCCCCATGACCAGAGAAGTAGGGCCGAGTGGGGAGGGATGGTTCAGTGGGCCTGGGTGGCTCCCGGAGGCATCCCCAGGGGGCTGGCCCTGCCCTCTCACGCCCAGCACTGCTGGCCGGGAGAGCCCAGCAGCCCGGCATACCAGGCCTGAGGGCTCATCTGTGCAGCACTAGGGATGTGGCAGAGCTGGCACAACCCGGCCACCTGGCGGAGCTCATCCCCCGGGCCGCCGCCCACCCTCGCCCAGCGAGAGCGAGCCCTGGGGATTAACTGAGATAATTCAGACAAAGCCCTGACTTAGCACAGGGGCTGGCACATAACTGGCCTTCAAAAGATGGAGTAGAGCCGGGAGTGGTGGCGCACGCTTGTAATCCCAGGGGTAGGCTGAGACAGGAGGATCACAAGTTTGAGGCCAGCCTCAGCTACTTAGTGAAGCCCTCCACAACTTAGTGAGACCGTGTTTCAAAGTAAAGAATTAAAAAAAAAAAAATAGGACTGGGGGTGTAGCTCAGAGGTAGAATGCCCCAAATTTCCATCCACAGTACTGCAAAAAAAAAGATGGAATAAGAACTGGACATGGTAGCACGCACCTATAATCTCAGTACTTGGGAGGCTGAGATAGGAGAATCACAGTTTTGCAGCCAGCCTGGGCAACTTAGTGAGACCCTCAGCAACTTAGTGAGACTCTGGGGGTGTAGCTCTGAGGTAGAACATCCCTGGGCTCAATCCCCACTACCAACAAATAAAACAAAAACTGGAATAGGGAAACTGAGCATCATGGGGCATGCCAGTAATACGAGACAATTGGGAGGTTGAGGTGGGAAGATTACAAGTTCAAGGCTAGCTTGGGCAACTTAGTGAGACACTGTCTCGAAATTTTAAAAAATGAAGCTGAGCCACCCGTCGTGGCACATGTTTGTAATCTCAGTACTTGGGAGGCTGAAATTGGAGGATCACAAGTTTGAGGACAGCTTCAGCAAGTAGTGAGACTTTTGTCAACCTAGTGAGATCCTGTTTCCAAATAAGAAATAAAATCGGGCTGGGGGTGTAGCTCAAAGGTAGATGCTTCTGGGTTCAATCCCCAGTACCTGAATAAATAAATAAATATAAATATAAATATAAATATAAATATAAATATAAATATAAATATAAATATAAATATAAATATAAATGAACCTGGACACAGTGGCACACACCTGTAATCCCAGTTCTTGGGAGGCTGAGACAGGAGGATTGCAGGTTCATAGCCAACCTCAGCAATGCAACAAGATTCACAGCAATTTAATGACACCCTGCTTCAAAATTAAAAATTAAAAAATAAGCAGGGCATGGTGGCATATGTTTGCAATCCCAGTACTTGGGAGACTGAGACAGGAGGATACAGGTTCCAAGCCAGCCTCAGCAACTTAGCAAGGCACTCCTCAACTTAGTGAGACCCTGTTTCCAAATAAGAAATAAAATCAGGTTGGAGGTATAACTTGGAGGTAAAATGCCTCTGGGTTCAATCTTCAGTACCAAAAAAAAAAAAAAAAAAAAAAAAAAAAAAAAAAAAAAAAATTAAAAATAAGCTCAGGGTCAGGCTCAGAGGTAGAACACTCCTGGGTTCAATCCCAAGTACCAAAAAAAAGAAATAGAGGCTGGGTGTGACTCACTGGTAGAGCACTTGCCTAGCATGCAGGAAGCCCTGGATTTCACTCCCAGCAACAACAACAAACAAACAAACAAAAAAGAGAGAGAGGAAGAAAAAGTACAGTGACTATTCTTACTGTCATTACAGCCACAGTCATTCTTGGTTTTGTTGTTCTGTAATCCTTTTACCAGATTTCCTTCCAGTCTTTCTTCTGAGTATTTATCTCATGAGACTGAGCTCGGGACATGGCATTGTCTGCTCCCCCCATGCGTGCACGCACATCTGGTTTCGGTGGGTAGGAACCCCAAATCTGCTGCCGTGCCCCTCTATGGACAATAATCATCCTCTCCATAAATGGCCTTTGGGGCCCATGTATTTGTGGCTGTGTCCCCAGCTTCGATCATCTCCTCAAACGCCCCTGCACACACAGGACTCCAAGACCCCAGATTCTGAAAGTCAAGTTCTAGGTATTGGATCCCAAAATGACCCCCTGCATCTGGATTCTTGAACCCCCTGACCAGAGGAAATGGGCTTATTCCACAGCAAGACATGAGAAAGAACTTTCTGGTTGCTTGGACTCACAAGACTTGGTCATGGGTAGTGAAGACAAATGAAGATGCTCTGGGCTTCCAGGCCATGACTCGATCGTGTACATGTGTGCGAGTGCATGTGTGTGCCTGCATGTGTGCGTGTGCATGTGCATGAGTGTGCGTGTGTGTGGGTGCATGCGTGTGTGTGGATATGAGCTGCCAAGAAGAGGGGAAAGAATGTAGGGAGCCAGGTTCAGGGAAGTGGCTGGAACAGGGAGAGAAAAGGAGTGTGGCTGAGCCAGGACTTTCTCTTCCCGGTTGGGGTCATTTCCCAGCAGGGCAGAAAGGTCAGTTAGGGTTGGGGGGGTCACATGATCCACCCTCGCCCCACATGGTTACCGCGCAAGGTGAGACTTCCTTGTTACCCGAAGGACAAAAATAGGTCCCAGGTGATGGCCTGCACTCATGCCCAGAGCCACCAGGGTTATTCTGAGTGACAGGCACAGGGCCAGGTCCATTGGGACTGACTGAGCTGGAAGTGGCATCCTCCGGTGGGCACACTGCCCTTTTGGGGATCCTGAGTGGGGGTGGGGGACTGGAGCTGCACACCAGCTGGCCTCTGTAGGCAGGGGGCGCCAATCCTGACTCAGCCATGTGACCCTGGGCAAGCCAAGCATCAACCTTCTTCTCAGATGCTGGGAACCCTGGCACCTGCTTTTAGGCATGGTTGAGAGAATTTGGTGAAATTGAAGGATGACACTTAAATTTTTATTTATTTATTTATTTATTTATTTATTTATTTATTTATTTATTTACTGGTACTAGGGATTGAACCCAGGGGCATTCTACCTCCAAGCTGCATCCCCAGCCCTATTTTATTTTTATTTTGAAATGGTCCCACTAGGTTGATGAGAGTCTCACTATTTACTGAGGGCTATCCTCAAACCTGTGATTCTCCTGTCTCAGCCTCCCAAGTACTGGGATTACAAGCATGCGCCACCACGCCCATCTGACGGATGGCACTTAATAGGTGTGTAAATCCCCACTTTAGCTGTCTAAGAGGCCAGGCCTAGGTGTCCAGAGAGGGCAAGGGCTTTGCCTGAGTTGCCCAGCAACAGAAAAGCCCCTTCCCTTCCAATTGTGAAGGAGCTAAGTCAGGCATGAAAACACATTTCTGGAAGGGCTTGTGGGGATTTTCCAGGAACAACTCCATCCAACTGGCGAATTCTATTCCTGGCCCTGCTGCCCAGAGCCCAGGCTAAGAAGGGGACACTGGCTCATTCCAGTTCTGCCCAGCTCCTGCTCCTTGTCTGCCAAGCCCAGGCTGGGGTGCCCCACACCATGTTCTCTTGCTGGATGCTATGGAGTCTGAGGGGACCGAGGTGCCCTGCTCTGCCTCGACATCCTGGCACGGAGCTGTACTGAGCACACAGTCGGTCCTCTCCGGACCCTGTGTCGCTTCCAGGGGCCTGCCCTTTCTTTCATCTAACATATTCTAGAATTTTCCCTGGACCCAGCTCCTGACCTTAGATGAACACTGACTTGGGGACAGGTGGCACCTGACTCAGCTCAGGGGTAGGGAGTTGACAAAGGCAGCTGGAGAGGGGAAGGGTAGCTGGGCTGGGAAACTGCCTGGGCAAAGGCTCAGAATCGCGGCTGAGCTCGGGAATTGGGGGAGGACCTGTTGGGCACTGAGGTTGCAGCACTGGCATAGACAGGGTGAGGGGAGATTAAACCAAACTCAGTTCTTCTCTTTTTTCTCTCTTGTCGTGTGTGTGTGTGTGTGTGTGTGTGTGTGTGTGTGTGTGTGTGTGTGTGTTTACTGGGGATTGAATCCAGAGGTATTTTAACTCTGAGCTACCCCCCCAGCCCTATTTTAATTTTATTTCAAAACAGGATCTCCCTAAGTTACCATATGATCCTCTTATCTCAGACTTTCAAGTACAGGGATTACAGACATACACACACACACACACCCCCGTCCCATGCCTGGTGAACTAGGTTATTTTCTGATTTGGATCCAACTCAGTTCCGATCTGGAACTGGATCCCTTTTCCAACCCAGACCTTTCCCCTCCACAACTACCCTTAGCAGGGTTTGGGCCAGAATGGGGGTGGGGGGAGTTCTTTGCTGGCTGATTCGAATCCCAAGGCCAATGAGATATTCAAGGCACTGCCAGGGGCCAGCTCTGCTCTTCGGGCTGTCTTCTGGAATATTATTATTATTAATTTTGGTACCAGGAACTGAACTCAGGGGCATTCTACCTCCAAGCTACATACTCAGCTCTTTTTTATTTTTTATTTTGAAACAGGGTCTCTCTAATTGCTGAGGGCCTTGAACCTGTGATCTGTCAGTGTTAGCCTTCCAAGTACTGAGATTACAGGCATGTGCCACCATTCCTGGCTGGGATATTCTTGCACCCACAAAACGCACTTTCTGTCCACTGTCTGTCATTACCAGGCCCTGTAGTGACAAACATACAGATCCGTTGGGAGCAAAGTTGTTATTGGGTCCCAATCAGCCCTGAGACTCCCCCTCCCCCGGCCCTGTCTTGCCCCCACCCCCACCCCAGACCTCAGACCCACTCTGTCAATCGATCTCCATTTCAGCCCTATCCTACCCAGCTTTGACTACCATCTCTTTGCTGGGGAGGGGGCACATGGCTTCCCTCCCTCCTGAGACTGGCGCCAAGGTTTATGAGCCAGTGCAGAAGTCTCTGAGAGCCATATGCGTGGAAAAAGTTACCCAGTTCTAAATCAGCCAGCCTTCTGGTGATCTCATCCCCTTCCCAAGATAGTTGCACTCCCCTCCCCCACAGCCGGCCCTGGCCAATGGGGTAGGTCACGAGGGAGGGGGGCAGGGGAGAGAAACAGAAAGAGAGAGAGAGAGAGAGAGAGAGAGAGAGAGAGAGAGAGAGAGAGAGAGAGGGAAAAGATTTCAACTTGGGATCACACTGTACATTCTGTTGACTGCCCACCTCACGTCCCCTTCACAATATTTACAAACAGCAATTTTCCATCAGATAAAGATATAAAGATCGTCCACCATCGAATTTTTTCTCCACAATCACTTTGAAAGTCCGCCGGAATGGATGCACCAGGATCTCTATGTCCAGCCCTGGAGGAGGACATGCCAAGGGTGTACGGTTTCTCTTTCTTACAAACACCAGTGCCATGACCATTTTTGTTCAAATCCCCTCGTGTAGTTGTCTGACCCAGCCCCTTTCTGAGATAAATTCTCACAGGTGCTGGATGGGAGGGCAGGCCTCAGTGGGTGCCTGAGGAGTTCTGGGCCCTTCCCTACCAGAAAGCGCCAGGCCCAGGGCAGGGAGGGGGATCAGAGCAGAGGGGGCACACTGGGGTCTGCAGCCCCTCCCGCTTGCTCAAGTCCTGCTCAGTCTTGCCTTTGGGTCCTCAAAGCCCAGGCTGTACACAGGAGCTCCCTGACCCATTCTGGAGGTAGCATGTCCACACACCCCCAGCCCAGGCACAGGTAGCGGTCCCAGCCTGGGGGCCAGCCCCTCCCATTCCATCCAATTCACACCTTGCCAAGCGCTCCCTCAGGTGTTGCTAGAATGTAGAATGCTTCCGTGGACCCACAGCTCACTCTTCATAGTTGCTGCCCTGCCTTTGGGGAGTGGGTGGAGCTTTTTTTTTATTAAATGAATAAAAATTCAACAGAATCTCATGAGGGCAAAGAGGAAACTCCAGAGTCAGAGACCAAGTTTGAAACTCAGCTTCGAATTTATAGCCTGAAACACAACTTTCACCTCTCTAGGCTCAGTTTCTTCATCTGTGAGGTGGATTAGTGACACTTGCTCATAGCGTCTCATGAGAATTAAGATAATTCGTGTAAAGTACTCAGCACAGCACTTGGTCAGAGTATGTGCTCACAAATGTAGCCTAGTTTATTTTTTAAGTGATTGTAAATTGCCGGGGGTGGTGGCACACACTTGTAATCCCAATACTCAGGAGACTGAAACAGGAGGATCACAGCCTCAGCAACTTAGAGAGGTCCTCCGCAACTTAGTGAGATCCTGTTTCAAAATTTAAAAAAATTAAAAATGGCCAGGCCCGGGCATGGTGGCACACACTTGTAATCCCAGTACTCGGGAGGTTGAGACAGGAGGATCCAGGTTCACAGCCAGCATCAGCTACTTAGTGAGGCTCTCCATAACTTAGTGAGACCCTATTTCAAAATAAAGAATAAAAAAACCCAAAAAACAAAAAACCACAAGATCACAGATTAAGCTCCTGCTCTACCCTCTCCCTGGCTGAAAGCAAATCAGAATGGCGGAAGCATACGGTGGAAGACATAAGAGGTGAGCTGAGTGGGTCAAGTTCAAACTTGGCCTTCCACATCAGGAAGGGACTGAGATATTTTTCTGACTCTGAAAATAGAAGAGGATAGTAGAGACCAGGGATGGGAGGATGTCACTAAAGGCTTGTTTTTTTGGTATTGGGGATTGAAACCAAGGGCATTCTACCTCTGAGCTACACCCCAGCCCTATTTTATTTTATTTTATATTTTGAGATAAGGTCTCATTATGTTGCTGAGGACCTCACTAAGTTGCTGAGGCTGGCCTCAAACCTGTGATCCTCCTGTCTCAACTTCCCAAGTACTAAGATTACAGGTGTGTGCCACTATGCCCAGCTACTGAAGGCTTGTTGTTGTTGTTGTTAATAAAAAAAAATTCCAGGGTCTGGGGATGTCGCTTGGAGGTAGACCACATGCTTAGCATGTGTGAGGCCCTGGGTTTGATTTTCAGGGAAGGAAAGAAGGGAGAGAGGGAGGGAGGAAGGGAGGAGGGAAGGGGGAAGGAAGGAAGGAAGGGAGGAAGGAAGGATGGTGGTGCATGCATGTAATTCCAGTACTTGGGAGACTGAGATAGGAGGATCACAAGTTCAAGACCAGTCTTGGCAATAGCAAGACTTTGTCTCAAAATAAAAAATAAAAAGAGCTGGGCATGGTGGTGCATATCTGTAATCCCAGTACTTGGGAAGCTGAGACAAGGATCACAGGTTCAAGGATAGCCTCAGCAACTAAGTGAAACTCTCAGCAAGACCCTGTTTCAAAACAAAAAATAAAATAGGGCTGAGGGTATAGCTTGGAAGTAGAACATTCCTGGGTTCAATCCCTAGTAACACATACACACACACACACACACACACACACACACACACACACACACATACACAGAGAGAGAGAGAGAGAGAAATATAGCTTAGTTGTGGAGCACCCCTGGGTTCAATCCCCAGTATTGCAAAAAAAGAAAAAAAAAAAAAAGCAGAGGGAATAGTATAATGAAGCTATCAGATTCACCAATTATCAAGACTTTGCCACTCTTTAAATTTGTCAATCCCCAATGTCACTTTTGCTATATTCTCTTCTCTATAAGCAAGTCCCTAAGGTCAGCCCATATTCAAGAAAAGGAGAATTAGACCCCACAGTTTAATTGCTTAATTAGGGGAATTTCAATAAATTTGTGGTTATTGGTAAACTCACAATAAGAAGCAAAAAGTGGAGGATTCCAGGCTCCTTCCAGGAGTGACAAGGAGGCTGGCCCAACTCTTCAAAGAGGTAACTCCAGCTTGTGGGGAAAAACTAAAACTGTTTTCTTTTCTCATTCTTCCCTAACACTTTTATTTTTACTTATTTACTTTGTGGTGTTGGGGATTTAACCTGGGGTTAGGCAAGTACTATATCACTGAGCCACAACCCTAGTGCTCTCCCTAATGTTTTTGTTTTGTTTTTGTTTGTTTTTTAGTATTGGAGATTGAACCCAGAGGCATTCTACCTACAAGCTACACCTCAAGCCCAATTTTATTTCTTATTTGGAAACAGGTTCACTAGGTTTCTTAGAACCTGGCTAAGTTGCCAAGGATGGCTTTGAACCTGTGATCCTCCTGTCTCAGCCTTCCAAATACTGGGCTTGCAAGCATGTGCCACCACACTTGGTTTCCTAATGTTTTTTGTTTGTTTGTTTGCGGTACTGGGGATTGAACCTAGGGACATTCTACCTCCAAGCTATACCGCCAGCTCTATTTTTTATTCTTTATTTTGAAACAGGGTCTCACTAAGTTGTGGAGGGCCTCACTAAGTAGCTGAGGCTGGCCACAAACCCGTATTCTCCAGTCTCAGCCTCCCAAGTACTAGGATTACAAGCGTGCGCCACCATGCCCAGCTTGGTTTCCTAATGTTTTAAATGCATGTATCAAGTGCCTACTTCATGCCAGGAACTGGGCTGATTCCTGGGGATCCAGAGGAGAGTCAGACAAGGTGCCTGTTGCTGCCAAGAGGCCAGACTGACAGCAGACACCTGAGGACTTATGGAGCGTCCAGCGCCATAGGAGCCAGAGGAGGCCTAGAGAGTCAGGAGCAGGCTCAGCAGAGTCAGGCCGAAGAAGCAGGAGTAAGCCAAGAGGAGGTGAAGGCTGGGGGTGGCAGGTGTTCCAGCCCCAGGGAACACCAAGGACAAAGACCTGGTGCATTCTAGGATCCTGAGGCTTTCTGCAGCCTGGGGATATACGGAAGACCAGGCTAGGGAAGAGATGTCTGAGCCCTCACCCTAAGGGTGATGGGGAGCCATGGAAGGGTTCTGAGCAAGGAGTGACAGTCAGATTTGACTGCTGTATAGTGGGTGGAACTGACTCAGGGGGGCAGCTGTCCTTTGGGAGTGGGGTGGGAGGGTAAAGGTAGTTTGGACCATTCTTGCAAATGGGACAAGATACGGACAGGAGGGAATGAACCCCAAGGCTGCTGAGAGAGTGGCTGTGGGGGCTGGATGCAGGGAGTGGGTTACAGAGGAGGGGGTCAAAGGTGCAGGAAGTCTGCAGAGGAAAACAGCCACACTGGGGGAGCAACTAGTTGAGATGGCAGCTACTCTCTGATCACCTGCTCTGGCGGCAGCCCCTTCCCCACAAATTGGGGCTGGGTGACCAGAAGACAGGATCCTGCCCCCACCCTGCACTAGTTCCCAACCACCAAAACCCTGTGAGGCTTCCTGGAGGGTGTTCCAGGCTGCAAGCGCAGGGAGAGCCTAGGGCTAGGTCTCAGGATCGGGTCTTTCCAGGAACACAGGCTGCCCACTCCCGCTGCAGCGTGGCTGGATGGTGACATCTAGAGGCAGCCTCTGGGTCTCACATCGTCACACCCACAGAACCCCACAGCAAAGGCTCCCAACATGACACCCGCAGTGTTTGGTGACCAAGCCACCAGGCCAAGGTGGGAAGCGCTCCAACACCTCCGCTCCTCCATGCAAAGCCCCCGGGACCCCAAGTGAGCCATGCACACTCTCCCCCTTCCACAAGCGGCAGCGCCCGCTGGCTCAACAACATTCCCCATTTGCCCACTCACTGCACTGCTTTGTGTCAGAGGTAGGGAGTCAGCCTAGCAGCAGGGCCAACCCTCCTCCAACAGAGCCAATGTCCCCACCTGCGCCTCGCCATCCAGGCCTGCCCCGTGTCCTGATCTCCACACAAGAGTACAGAACAGACTTTGCCTCTCCTGGAGTGATTCTTTTTTCAGTTCATTGTTAATTTCCATCTGTTTGCATCATCCGTGGTCTTTCTGGTAATGGACCCTCTTTGTCAACAATCCTTGCTGCTGCTGCTGCTGCTGCTTTTTTTTTTTTTTTTTTTGTGCCAGGGATTGAACCCAGGGGCAACTCCTATTTTTTATGAAACGGTCTCACCACCAAGTTGCAGAGGGCCTCACTAAAGAGCTGAGGCTGGGCACGAACCTGAGATCCTCCTGTCTCAGCCTTCCAAGTACTGGGATTAAAAGCATGCCCCACCACGCCCAGCTTCCTCACTAATTACTTCCTCCTTCTCTGACCTTTCTTCCTCTCTCTCTCTCTCTCTCTCTCTCTCTCTCTCTCTCTCTCTCTCTCTCCCTCCCCCATTGGTACCTCTTCATCTGCTCCTCCCTGAATCATCTATCCATCCATCCTTCCATCCTCCCTGAATCATCATCTATCCACCTGTCCTCCCATCCTTCCTCACTCATTCCATGTCAGCCTGTGCACTCCTTGGGCAGGACAAGGGACCAGGCCTGCAGCTATAGGGGTGGGATGAGGAGAAGACTAACAAGGAAAAAGTCCAACAGCCCTGGTAGGAACACTATAGGGAAACTGGAGGCCTGAGGCAGGGCTCCCTGCTCTGCCCGACCTGCACCAGGCTGATTAAGAGCCTGCCATGCCCACACCCCTTCCTGAGGCAGCTACATGGTTTTTCTCACTTCCCCCTCCTGGGATCACCTGGGGGGCTTCTTCCTACCCACCCAGCTCACGCCCTTCCCCCTTCACTTTCACTGCTGCTCTGGCACCGACCTCCACAATGCCCCCGGAGCTCCGTCCTCATGTGCTGGACTCCACCGGATCCTGGGCTTCAATCCATCCATGTGCTCCTTTCCCTGGACCGGTCCCTCTCAATCCCCACTGTGGCTGTGACATGGGCCTCTCAGCACCCAGCTGGATGGGGCCACCCCTGGACAGCTTTGCATGACTGACCCCGAGGCATGGTAGATGCAGACATTCCTTCTGCTTATCCCCTACAGGGAGAATGGGAGTGGGCAGGTGAGGGCTTCCTAGAATCCTGGAAAGACAGGAAGAGTGGACATGGAAGATGAGTGGGCTCCAGAGTGTCCCTCCATAGACCACTTTTCCAGGGGGCCAGTCGGCTGGTTCCCATGGCAGCAGAAGTCTGAAATGCAACCCTGGCGTTCTCACCCCTTGCGGTTCCCAGCCAGGGGAGCAAGGGTTGCTTGTGAAAATAGAAGGCGCCAGGAGGGAAGAGAAACTCCTGCTCACAGAGGTCAGTGAAGATTCACCCATCATAAAGGGTGCTGCTTGGAGTGCAGGCCACCCTCAACTCAGGAGGTCACCAAGGCTGGGGACCATTTAAAGGCATTTAGTAGCATCAAGTAAAGTGGAATTAAAAACTCCAGAGGCGAAAGGTTGAAACTTAAATCTATAATTTCATTTTCCTGTTTCTGATTAAAAAGTCCAAACTGCTCCATTTTAAAAATTTAGTTCTCCTGTGTTCCATTTTTATCATGTTTCAAAATGACGGGACGCTGGAACATGTAAACATATGGAGCCTGACTCCTAATAGCCAATGCAGTACCAGGAGTTAACTGAACTGAAACATCACATGATACCCACAAATATATTTAATTATTATGTCAATAAAAAAATCTTCTTGCCGGGTGTGGTTGGCACATGTTTGTAATCCTAGTACTTGGGAGGCTGAGATAGGAGGATTGCAGGTTGATGACCAGCCCCAGCTATTTAGTGAGGCCCTCCTCGCAACTTAGTGAGACCCTGTTTCAAAGTAAAGGATAAAAAATAGGGCTGGAGGTATAGCTGGAAGGTAGAATGCCCATGGCTTCAATCTACAGTGCCACATTAAAAAAAAAAAAAAAAATCAGCTTAACCAACCCCCCCCCACACACTAAAGTGTTAATGACTTAATATTCGTATTTGCTTTTTTTTTTTTTTTTTTTTTTTTTTTTTTTTTTTTTTTTTTTTTTTTTTTTTTTTTTTTTGTACTGGGGATTGAACCAGGGGCATTCTACTTCTGAGCTACACCTCCAGCCCTATTTTTATTATTTTGAGACAAAGTCTCACTAAGTTGCAGAAGGCCTCACAAAGTTGCTGAGGCTGGCTGGGAACTTGGGATCCTCCTGTTGCAGTCTCCCAAGTACTGGGATTACAAGCATGTGCCACCATGCCTGGCATGTATTTGCATTTTAAGAAGTCTCCACTGGCTGGGCATAGTGGTGCATGCTTGTAATCCCAGTACCTGGGAGGCTGAGACAGGAGGATCGTAGGTTCAAAGCCAGGATTGATAACTTAGCAAGGCTCTCAGCAACCCAGTGAGACCCTGTTTCTAAATAAGAAATAAAAATTGGGTTGGGGGTATAGCTTGGAGGTAGAACCCCTCTGGGTTCAATCCCTAATATCACACACAAAAAAAGTATCCACTGGAGGGTTGAGGGTGTAGGTCAGTTGTAGAGTGGCTGCCCAGCATGCTTGAGGTCCTGGGTTTGATCTACAGAAGCGCATACGGTTAATAAAAATAAGGACTTCCTATGTGCTCAGCAGCCACCAAAAATTTGAAGAACACCATGCTTCTCTTTTGGGTGGACTCTTAAACAGTCTAAATTTCTCCTTGGTCAGATAAAGGGGATGAAACAAAAACTGGCTTAATCTAGCGTCCTAAGGGCTAGAAAAACTTGTATTCAAACCAAAGGAAACCAAATGTCATGTTGCTTCTTTTATTTACAAGTTTTACTTAAATATCACGAATGGTTACAAAATCAGTGTCAAATACAAACATTAGTTACAGTGCCAAAATACAAATGCCAGTAATTATTAAAGAACATGGTTAATAATTGTTCCCCCCAAATGCTGGATAATTATTTTTCCAGAAGGCAAGTTAGACTGCAGGTGCCCGAGGAGGAAGGTACAGATCCTCAGTTGACCCAAGAGATGGTTATACAGCAGCCTGAATTTGCCTTCTCCTCAGGACCTGAGGCTCACAAGCTTCGACCTTCTAGTCCCAAGGGAACACCAGGACTTTTTCTACCACGAGAGTCACAGTTCAGAGACAAATGAACCACTTTACAATGAAACTAGGTCAGCTCAGTTCCAGAATATTCTGGTTTAACCCGGGAATTTAAGACTTCCCAAAAGCTGTCAAACAAAGATGGATCCCGAGTAGATGGACTAAAAAGTCCAGCCAGACTCATTCTGAATACTTTTTGCGTTGTTTCACATAATTACACTTTTTTCTTTTTTGTGGAATGGGGATTGAACCCAGAGGTGTTCTACCTCTGAACTATACCTCCAATCTTTTTATTTATTTATTTAATTTATTTATTTTGTGGTACTGGGGATGGAACCCAGGGGCATGCTACCTCTGAGCTATACCCCCAGACCTATTTTATTTTATTTTTGCAGTACTGGGGATTTAACTCAGAGGCTTTCTACCTTCGAGCTATACCCCCAGCCCTATTTTTTATTCTTTATTTTGAAACCGGGTCTCACTAAGTTGCAGAGGGCCTCACTAGGTAGCTGAGGCTGGCCGTGAACTCGGATCCTCCGGTCTCAGCCTTCCAAATGCTGGGATTACAAGCGTGTGCCACCATGCCCGGCTCTATTTTATTTTTTATTTGAAAACAGGATCTCACTAAGTTGTGGAGTGCCTCACTAAGCTGCTGAGGTGGCCACAAACCTGTGATCCTCTTGTCTCAGCCTCCCAAATACTGGGATTACAGGCATGCACCACCCAACCCAGCACATAATTATACTCTAATTCAAGTTCAAGCTGTCTATATTTCACTTACATTTAAAAGGTGTCAACTCAATTATATCACAACTAAACTTTACAAAGGGTGCATAATACCAGAGATCTTTTAGGTGAAATATACTTCTGGGAAAATTATATTCATATAATAACATATCTCAAAGCTTACATTTTCATTATAATAAATTAGCTTTAATATTTATAAACAATATCTCAGAAAGCTGAATCTCAGTAATGTGATCTAGCATACTAATTTGAATTTAGAATACCATCTTCCCTATCCATTTTGACCCAGAATCAACAATACTGTATGATTCATACATAAACACTAAATTATGCCAACATTATTACTTTCTTACCTAAAATCATAAATAATTTTAAGCACAAAAGCATACTTTCCTCAAAAGTTACATCTAAACCATTAAACAGCCACTCTCATTTTAAAAATTCATTTAAAAGTCTCAAAATTGAAATCTCTATATTAAAGGAATGGTAAGTGCTTTGCCAGATCTGACAAAGTCAACTAACGACCTCTCCAATCGAAGCATCCCAAAGCAGTAGGCCATGTGCTTCGAGAAGACCACCGACAAGAACTGAGGTCAGGGAGACAGACAGACAAACTGCAGTGTAACCAGCAGGTCATACTCCCTGGAGCACTCATGGGAAGAACTGAGAGTTCACAGTAGAAAAAAAGCAGACAATAAATGGCCTTTCTTTTCTCTCAATATGTCAACTAGAAAGCAGGGAAATGTATTAGGCAGAGAAAAAAACAGACATACTTAGCCACACAGATGGGAAGTCTGTGTTCCTTCAGCTGCAGTTTGACTTATTGAATTAGATGCATTTATGAGCTGTGACCTCAAAGTAGGATTCGGTCACTCTATGCCAGTCAAGGCTCCAGGGTTTAGCTGGCATGAAAAACAAAAGACAAAGAAAACGACAGACAAGTAGTTCTCGGTTCGAACAGTAAACCTTCATGGTAGTGATTCACATTTTAGAGTTAAGGTCTAAGAGAGCAAAAGGAATAGTAATGGCTTCAGAACAAAAGGGCCAAGGCTTAAGTATCCAAATGAGAATTTCTCACACGAGGCCACATTACTAAATAGGGGCAATGGAAAATGTACAAAGACACTTCCCAAGCTAGACACATCCCAGTTAGGACTGAACGTCAGCTAGGACATTCCAAATACTAGAAAGCAAAACCTAGTCATTTACTTTTCTTTTCAGTGGATAGTATCTGGGGTCAGAGGAGGAAAGGGACCAACTAGTATAGTTTGACTACACTGAAGAATTCTGCCTGACGCGGTACAGGAAACTAAAACCGTCAGTTTTATGGGATTACATTTGTGTTTCCATTTAGGGACACACTTCCTGTTGTTTAAATGCCACAGCCATTTCTTCATAAGAAATTCATCCCCCCAGAAAGGATCTTTGAGGGTTAATTTTTAAGTAAATACAAAGACTCTGTAGTCCATGGAAACCATCACAAGTTACGTTTTTATTTTTGCTCCATCTCCTATACTAAATATGGTCTAATTCCTGAGGAGCAGCAATGGCGATTTATTGAAGTCTAAGGCAGATGTCCCATCTGATACGGTTTGCTTTCTCCTCCCCACCGCCTCTCAGGAAGCATACAAAGAGCCTGGTGGTGGTTGTTCTCCTTGGGTCCTTCATGTTTGTACCTCTCCAGATTCAGGGTAAATCTTAAGTCACTGATAAGCATGTTCTGCCTAAATGTCTATCACAATTACCATGCGTGATCACACTATTTTCCTGCAATCATTGGAAGAACAGATGAAAGACTTTCCAGACAGTATTGCGTAGTCAGCAGCCCTGTACAGGGTGGGGCTGGCAGCAGAGCAGAGGTAGGACTGTGTCAGATGGAGATACAATCAGAAAGGCTAAATGCTATAAATAACTTACCAGAGGCTAAGCCCAGGAGGATATTTTATTAATGCAGGAAAGGCTAGGAGTTAAGGATTAGACATAATCCTTAGTATGGCTTAAAGCTTCTGGGGTGGGACTCAGCAGAGGAGACCAAATCTGCACAAGTAAATTCACCTGGTCCAGAGGCCTAGCCCCTCTCACCCTTGGCTGAAAAACAAGACAAGTCATCCCAAACACGTCTACAGCAGGCCTGCTTGCAAGTTTGGGGGTTTATTTTTAAGTAGAATAAAAGAGAACTAGAATATGGTATTACAGAATGTCTTCACAAGAATAATCTCAAAAAGTTAGAATATTGCATAGAATAGTGTTCTGTAGTATACTTTGTAACCCAAGGCTAGGCTTTATTAATTTAAAAAAAGATAAAAACTTCAAAGCCTAGAAGTGCATGATTGTGAATTCAGAATTATCAAATCTACAGATTTTGCAACTGGATCTCAAGATCCTCAAGTTCTTCATTCTTTGTTTTCTTGCTTGTTTGTTTGTGGTGCTGGGGATTGAACTCAAGAGCATTCTACCCCCAAGCTACAATCCCAGCCCTATTGTTTTATTTTTTACTTGAAAACAGGGTCTCACTAAGTTGCTGAGGCTGGATTCCAACCTATGATCCTCCTGTCTCAGCCTCCCAAGTACTGAGATTACAGGTGTGTCACCACGCCCAGTCAAGCTCTTCATTCTTAGAATTATGATTAAATTTATCCTTTGAAAGCTGAAGATGTCAGAGTTTAACAGTGTCTTTATAAAGGACTTTGGTTACAGGAGCCCAATATAGTGTTACAGAATGACAAAGTTTAAGGGCCAAGGCTTAAGTACCCAAAAGAGAATTTCTTAGATGAGGCCACATCACTAAATAGGGGTAATGGAAAATGTACAAAGAAATGTCCCCAAGCTAGACACATCCCAACTCTTGACTGAATGTCATATGGGACACAAGTATGAGGAAGCCAAACCATAAAAAGTCTATAAAGCAAACTAAAAAAGTCCATTAAATTCTATGGACTTTATTCTCTGCCCTCTCTGCATGGAAGAGTGGACCAAGACACACAGAGACATGGAATCACTGCTACTGCTTTTAAACCTAGGCTGTTTTATTTCCCTTCTCATGTTAGTCAAATATTCAGCACACTATATCTGCCTGCCCTTTTGGCAGTGCAAACTGAATTGCTCACTTAAGAGTAAGTGGAAGTGTTTTAAAAAAGCATTTATGTTAACCTTGGCGATAGGACAGGAGACTCTTAACCCCCCTTGTAATAGGCATCAATGGAGTCTGAGTTAAAATATACCACAGTGACAGTGATATCGTCCCTGTACATCCTTGCCAGGTCCTCTGGCAAAGTCAGCATTGCTGTTAGCCGCTCTGGCTCCATCTCCCCGTACTCGTTGCTCCCGATGGCATGTCTGATCAGATGCGTGGCTGCGTTCTGGTCAGCTGCGTGGAGCCTGTTGGCTTTCCTCTGCAGCAGCAAGCTCTGCATGAGCCCCAGGTTGGTGGGTCTTTGGGCCAGGTCCAGCTTGTGGCGACCCGCCTTGGACAGGTACCCCACCATCAGCCTTACCACATCCTCATTGCCCAGCATGTCCCAAAGGCCATCGGTGGCCAGCACAAGGAACTTATCCTGGGGCCTCAGCCTGTGGTATGTGACCTCGGGCTTGGCAGTCAGGTAGGGTGGCGTGTAGTAGTGTGGGGGGGTGAACTGGTAAATGTTAAGGGCCTCCGTGTCAAAGCCCCTTTGTAGAACACTCCGCTGCAACTCTTTACTCCACTTCAACTGGACATCCCCAAAGGCCCTGCAGGGCATAAGGACACCCAGCAGTCTGTCATCCATGATGATTGTCTTGTCTTCTGACTCAGGGTGCTCCCTCTTAAGCCGGGACAGCTCAGCCTCATTCCAGGCATTGTGATCATGGGTGAGGGGTAGACAAGACCACATGCCATTGTCCTCCTGGACACCAAGGATGGCCCGGCAGTCACCAGCATTTGCCACATGCAAGTGAACTCCGTCCACATGGGCCATGCAAGCTGTTGCCCCAGAGAAAGCAACCTGGAGTGACAGGTTCCTAGTCACCTCGTCTTCCAGGGGGGCCTGGATTTCCAACGAGATGTCAGAATCCAGTCTCTGGAAGGAATGTATTAACGCTTCCTCAATGCTCAGTCCCATTTCCATGTGCAGGTCAAGTAGTTCCTGCCAATAGACACGGAGGTGATCAAGGTGTACTGAAGTGACATCTTTGTAGATACTGTCCCCTGGGTGTTTGAGCCACTGCAGGATAGGCAGCAGGGGCTTCATGTTTTCCATCGCTTCTTCCATCTGCTCCAAGGTCTGGTGGGACATCAGGGACACTGCCATGTAATAGAAGAGCCTCTCGCTCACAGCTTGTGCACATGCATGACCACCATGTCCATCGAAGATGCCGAACATCAGTCCATTGGTCTGCAGGCATGAGGCTACACCTCGCCGGTCCTCCACTGGGGAATTGGCAGCCAGCTGGTTGCTCTCAAACCGCAACACTGAACTGGGGACTCCACTGTCCAACTCAAGAATCTTGTGGGCTGATTCGCCGGCTCGAAGCACTTCATTTACCTGTTCAGGGCTCAGCTGCAAGTGGAAATCCTCTTCTTCTGTTGATGTGTGTCTGTAGACTTTCTGCAGAGTGAAGCCACCACATGGGGAACTGTTTTTTAGGGTGGGTGGCACCCGGGAAAAGAGTCTCCATTTTGACTGATTCCTATTTGAGACACACCTTGAGTATAAGCGTCTGCCCCCTTGTAATGTGGCAAAGTGGTTCCTTGCAGAATTTAAGATCCAGTAGGACACAGTACTTGACATTCTGAAATACTCACAAATGGGGATTTTTTAAGCCTGAAAATTAAAGAGTTTAAGAAATTATGAAAATTTAATTTCTTAAAAATACTGACTTTTGAAATATTTAATTTGCTAATATCCTTAACAAAAGTGACTTATACAATTTAAAAGAGTTGAAGCCAGGTGGCACATGCCTGTACTTAGGAGGCAAGTAATCCCCAGTACTTGGGAGGCTGTGACAGGAGGATCGAAGGTTCGAGGACAGCCTCAGCAAGTAATGAGACTCATCAATCTATCGAGACTTTCAAAATAAAAGTAAAATAGGGCTGGGAGTGTAGCTTGGAGGTAGAATGCCCCTGGGCTCAATTCCTAGTATCTCACACACACACATCATACATACAAAGTTGACTACATTTAAAATACCAATGTGGGCTATACGTGGAAAACAAAGAAGTAGTGCTAATTGTGCTCTGACAATGATTGATATGTCGTAAATGTATACATAACCCTGTTGTACTCAAGAAATGTATAAAAAATCCATGCTGAATAATAATAAAAAAAATTAAAATACCAAGTGCCCCAATTCCACATAACATATAAACACATTCCAGAAATTTTGGAAAACAAAATTTACAAAGTCACTAAAGGTCTCCCTCTTTCCTACCAGCTGACTCATGGACCCTTTTCCCTCTGCTTCCCAACTCTCCTCTCTCTCTCTCTTTCTGTGTGTGTGTGATACTGGGGGATGGAACTCAGGGACATTTTACCTCTGACCTTTTTTTTTTTTTTAAGTACTGGGGATTGAACCCAGGGGCATTCTACCTCCGAGTTACACCCTCAGCCCTATTTTTTATTCTTTACTTTGAAACAGGGTCTCACTAAGTGGCGGAGGGCCTCACTATCCAGCCCTATTTTACTTTAGTTTTTATTTTGAAACAGGTTCTCACTAAGTTGCTGAGGCTGGCTACAAACCTGCCATCCTCCTGTTTCAGCCTCCCAAGTACTGGGATTACAAGTGTGCACCACCACACCCAGATCCAGCTCCTTTTGCTTGCTAGAGCCTACTATCTAGTTCCCGTGTTCCCAAAGTCCCCAGCACACTCTAAATGTTCATTAGGTATCTGCTTCCTTACTAGTCTATATGCTCCGTGAATTTAGAAACTACAGCTGCCTTACTCACCAGCAGCTTTCCAGGGTCTACCCTGTACCTGGCACATGATAGGTCCTCAAATATTGTCTAAATGTGGTGTTTCCAGAGGCCTAGTTGTACATTAACTGCTTAGCATCAGGCACACTGCTTCACTAGTTTAAATTCCAATTACCTACTGGTGGGAGAATAATATAGTCCTATGAAGTTTTGTGAGTACTTAATAAAATATGACCCTTCCACTCAAAAGGAAGTAATTATCATCAGCTTGGTGGTGCACATCTGTAATCCCAGTACTTGAGAAGCTGAGACAGGATGATCACAAGTGGAGGCCAGGCTGAGCAACTTAAGAGAAATTATATCTCAAAAAAAGAGAGAGAGAGAAAGAAAATGGGGGGGGGGGGTTTGCAGCTCAATGGTAGAATGCCCTTTGGTTCAATCCCCAGTACCACACACAAAAAAAGAGGTAATTATTTTTGTCAGTAAGTGTAAATATTCCTCTGTTTTATATATACTTTTGTGGGGGAGGTGAGAGAGATATGGGGGAGTTGAACCCTGGGGCATTCTAACTCTAAGCTACATCCCTAGCTCTATTTTATTTATTTATTTTTTATTTTGAAACAGGGTCTCACCAAGTTGTGGAGGGCCTCACTAAGTTGCTGTGGCTGGTTGCAAACCTGCAATCCTCCTGTCTCAGCTTCCCAAGTACTGGGATTACAAGCATGTGCCACCACACCCAGTTTATACATTTATATACACTTTTATATTGGTACAACTTTGAATATGGCTTTCTTGTTGAAAGCTTTTTTTTTTTTTTTTGGTGATAATACATTTAATAGATATGTAGTATACCTCTGGCATAAACAATCACAATTTACCTAATGGAACCCTATTGCTGGAGATTTAGTGTAATTTCTACTAACCTGCTATTTATAAAACACCAAACTACATGGCCTTATGCAGCAACCTTTTCCTTACTTAGGTTTTATTCTATTTATTTTCCAAAGAGGCAATCAATCAGTAGGTCAAAGGGTGTGGACCCATATTACCAAACTGATTTCCAAAAATTTCACATCGGCCCCCATCCTGGCATAAAGGAAAGAATTTCCTAGTACCTTTACCAGCCTCTGGTGGTATTTTTCCTTGGATAAAAAAAAAAAAAAAAAAAAAAACACACACACACACACACACACACACACACACACACACACACAATTGCCCCTTTATAATTAGCTTCTCTCCGGAGGAGGAACGTTTCCCACGTGCTTTCAATTTCATTTCCGAATCCTGCCCTCTACAAGTCCGAAAGCTCCCAGCGCTGAGGATCGTCCCCTATCAACCCCGCTGAACTTGGGGCGGGTTAAGGTCAGGGGAAGCGGGCTCCGGCAGAGACCGGAGGCTAAGGCTGTCCTTCGCAGCCCGGACCCGAACAATTTCGTGTCCCTAAAGAAACCAAAGAGGTCCCAAGTGCAAGTCTCTGAACACAGTCTCATAGATAAGTGCACGGACTCGGGAGTCTACCAAATCCGATCTCCCTTACACCCCGGCGTGGCCACGTCCCAGCTAGGTGTTCCCGGGCCAGCGACTTGGAGGCTGAGCCTCTGCTTCCCAGGTTCTGAAAGACAGGGATTCAGTCGCACGCCCAGCTCAAAGGGAGCTCCGGGGCTAAGGCAGCCAGTGTAGCTGAGTCCTCGGCCACCCGCGGGCCCACGTGGCGTTGCGCGCGAGTGGGGTGACTGTGACCATGGCCCAGCTTGTCCCTCCCAGCCCCGCCCTCTCACCTCACCTCCGCTCTCCGCCCCATCACCTGAGCCGGTGCAGCGCGCAAAAGAAAGCCAGGCACCAGCGAGGCCTGGGGGCGGGAGGGGGGGGGTCCACATTCCCTGCGCATCCCCTTCCTTACCTCGGACCCTCACCCTTTTCTTCCCTGCTTGCGCCGCAGCGGCCCCGTAGGTCACCCAGCTCCGCGCCTGCGCACAACGCAGCTGCTGCCGCCACCCTCGTTTCTCTTCCCTGAGGCTGGCCCGAGAGAAAACCAGCTCCAGGAGAAAGCGCCCTCCCGCCACCCCCTGATTGGCTTATCTTTGGAGGCGGGTCCTTGACGGACAGCGATATTGCCCAATGGATGAAGGGTACAAGAGATCGGCAGAAAGGCGTGACCGGTAGGGGTCAGCACCGCCCTCCACCCCAGCAGCTTGGGTTTTGACAGTACTTGAGCGCTGACCTAGCCTTCAGCAGTCACGTGGCTGAACTCGAACTCTTGACCGCCACACAGCACACCCTGAACCTAGCAGCCACTGCAATTCTTTATTGTTGTTAATACCCCGAGTTTCCTCTCTATTACTCTCGTTGACCACTCCACGTTCCGATTATATTCAACTGCCTGGACACCCCTTGAGGACCCATGGGTGCCTCAAGTATAATTTGCCCTGAATTTATCTTCCTGCCAAACCTGTCCTTCTCCTTCTGAACCCGGTAACAGACTCATCATCTGCCCAGAGACCCAAGTCACAAGCATTGGTGGAGCCGAGCGTGGCGGCGCATACCTGTAATCGCAGTACTTGGGAGGCTGAGACAGGAGGATTGAAAATTCTCAGCCAGCCTCAGCAGTCTTACGAGGCCCTCTACAACTTAGTGAGACTTTGTTTCCAAATAAAAAATAAAATAAGGCTGGGGGTGTAGTTTGGAAGTGGAATGCCCCTGAGTTCAATTCCCAGTACCACAAAACTACATACATACATACATACATACATATATGCATACATACATACATAAATCTAAAATTCCGAAGTCAAGTGAGGTGGCGCATGCCTGTAATCTCAGTACCTGGGAGGCTGAGACAGGAGGATTGCAGGTTCACGGCCAGCCTTAGCAATTTAGTGAGACCCTGTTTCAAAATTAAAAAATAAAAAAGGCTAGGAGTATAGCTCAGAGATAGAATGCTCCTGGGTTCAACCCCCCAAACCAAATTAATTAATTAAAAATAAAACTCAAATTCCTGCTTAAAAAGAAAAAAAAAAAACTTCATTGGCTTCCCACCAACCACTGCCTTGAACTCAAGGTTGTATTGGTCTGTCACTGGAAGTACCACACATGGTTGGCGGTTGGTTGGTTGGGAAAGGCAGAGAACGGGACCATGAGCTCTTCCCTCCATCCCTTCTCATCCTAACATCGTGAGAGTCTGGTCATCACCAGCTTTCCTACAAATTACATTAATAGAACTCTTCTAATGGTGGTAAGTCAAATGAAGTCCTTTCCTAGCGGCACAGAAAAATGGGAGATGAGCAAAAAGGCCACTTAGAGCCCTGAGAATGGAGTCTTCAAGAAGGAAAACACACTAACTTACCTAGGGAGCCTGGCCAGCCTACCTGCACCTGCAGTAAAACCGCTCCCATCAGACATTCTCTACGTGATATTTACACTCCATTTACCATTAACCTACTTTCAAAGTGCTAAGTCAGGATTTGCAGTATCTGTCTTCCTGGACATTGAAGACACTATTTCAGACTCATAATAAAAATAGCTCTAAACTGGGTGTGGTGGAGCATGCCTGTATATCCAATTACTTAGGAGGCTGAGACAGGAAGATTCCAGTTTTGAGGTCAGCCTCAGCAATTAATTCAGCAAGGCCCTCAGCAACTTAGTAAGACCCTTTTTCAAAATAAAATGGGGCTATGGGTATAGCTCAGAGGTAGAATGCCCTTGGGTTCAATCCCCAGTACCTCAAAACAAACAAACAAAAACCCTAAGTAAATAAATGGGTGTGAGGACAACATTTTTTAAATTTTGTTTATTTATTTTGCACAAATACCTCATTTGAGATTACAGAGGGTTGTTCTTCAGGACAGAAGCAGCAGAGTTTAATTGCTCAATCTGCAGGAGTCTCTGGGTGCCCACAATGAGACAGCCCTGGACTGAATCCTAGAGACACACAGATGGCACTGTGGTGCCTTGCTTGACCTTGGGAGGCAGCCAAGGGGAGGCTTCAGGAAGTCCAAGAATGGAATGCTCTGACAGCAGACCCCAACAAGCCCCACCTGCCATGCAACCCTAAGGACATGTCCTGACTGCAAGCCACAGCTGTGTTACAAGCAAATGAACAGAGCCTGACATGTGCTTGAGGGCCCCACTGGGACCCACGAGATGATCAAAACTCCCTGGATCATCTTGTAACTACCAGACTGATGTCATCCTCATATAGCTCCTCCTACCCACTCCACCAAAGTCTCTCATAAAAGAGAAGCCATGAACCCCCAAATGTGTCTCCTTCTCGCTCTGGAGATGGCCCGCATTCTCCTTTGAATGTATATTTCTTGCTTTCTTACATGGAAGTTCTTTTGCAACCTGTGTCTGTGCCACGATAGCCACCACTTTCCTGAGAACAAATTACATCACTCCACTGAGTCTGAATCAGAGTTTTTCTAAAGTTAACACAACTCCTTACCACTTCCAAAGTACAGATGCACCCTTGAGGATACTGGATGCACTGGAACTTTCACTTAAAAGGTATAACCAAGCTGGGTGCAGTGCCACATGCCTGTAATCCCAGTACTTAGGAGACAAAAGGATCAAAAGTTAGAGACCAGTGTGTACCACACCTTAGCAAGACCCTGTTTCAAAATTAAAAAAAAAATTAAAGGGCTGGGGATGTGTAGCTCAGAGGTAAAATCCCCTGGGTTCCATCCCCAGTGCCAAAAACAAAAACAAAAACAAAAACAAAAAAAACTTGTCTTACTTTAGAAAGGGAAAGTACAGTTTTTGGAGAAATAACTTCTTTGGAGAAAATATGTAAAATTAAATATTCAGTTTCACTCAAAACCAAATAAATGGGAATTAAAATGAGCTATTGAGCCAGGAGTGGTGGGGCACACTTGTAATCCCAGTATCTGGGAGGCTGAGACAGGAGAGGCTCTCCACAACTTAGTGAGAGCCTGTTTCAAAATAAAGAATAAAAAATAGACTGGGGGTGTAGCTCAGAGGTAGAATGCCCCTGGGTTCCATCTCTAGTACCACAAAAAAAAAAAAAAAAGAGCTATTGATGCTTGTCAATCAACCTGATGAACATTAAAACATGATTTAGATACCTAATGTTGGTGGGTGGGCCTTCCATCTTAGCAGGCAGGAATGCAAATTGAGGCACATCTTTGATCCACTAATTCCACTACTGTCAGTTTACCCTAAAGAGACAAAGGTGAATATTACAAATTTTCTACAATAAACATACATTACTCCAACTTGTATAATCTGGGGGAAAAAAGAAAGCAAAACTGTATTTTAAGCCAGGCATGGTGGTGCACGCTTGTAATCCCAGTATTTGGAAGGCTGAGACCAAAGGATCCAGGTTCGCAGCCAGCCTCAGCTACCTAGTGAGGCACTCCACAACTTAGTGAGACCCTGTTTCAAAATAAAGGAAAAAAAATAGGGCTGGGGGTATAGCTTGGCAGTAGAATGCCCCTGAGTTCAATCCCTAGTACTGCAAAACAAAAAAACTGTATTTTAAAAACAGCTGGAGGAGTTACTGGAGTAGAGAGGTAGATTTCTTGGCTGTTTTGGGCAAAGTCCCCTGATTCCTTAGCTATGTAGATAGGACTTTCTGTAGAAGGTTAAGAAAGCTAGATTTAAGGATGTTCTTGTTTCCAGAGAACCTGAGATGCTGGCAACCATTTTCTGTCTGTCAAAGTGGCAACTTCCCACCTGGGTGTGGTGGTGCATACCTGTAATCCCAGTACTTGGGAGGCTGAGACAGGAAGATTGCAGGTTCAAAGCCAGCCTCGGCAACTTAGAGAGGCTCTCAGCAACTTAGAGAGACCCTGTTTCAAAATAAAAAATAAAATAGGGCTAGGGTTGTAGTTCAGAGGTAGAATGTCCCTGAGTTCAATCCTCAGCACTTAAACACACACACACACACACACACACACACACACACACACACACATACCACACGTTGCAATGTTGCAATGTCTGGCCTGAATTTGTAAAATACTTAGTTTTCTTTGTTCTTTGCAAAAGCAGAAAGAGCTTGTCCTTGCAGGGGTTTTGTGGTGTCCTTGCTTCCCAGGCATCTGAACAAAGCCAGAAGAGCCTTCTTGCTGATCTGAATATGTCTGTGCCCTGAGACAATTGTCCCAGAGACTGTGCCAGCCCAAATCAAGTGACTTAACTTCATCACCATTTAGCCAATCGGGTGAATTTTCCTAGGACTGTCCTCTCCCAAACTGACCTCGCATGTGGGCGTGTGCATGCACGCACAAACACACATACACACTTACACCTCCCACACACACTCACCCACAGACAATGCCCCCATTCTTTCAAAGGGAATAGCTACCAATCCCTGCAAGGCAGCCAGCTCAGGGACATATTTAGCAAATCTTGAGTCTGTGTTAGTAACAAAAGCTTGGGAATTTTAAAAAAAATACAAGTCCTGCCTTACCCCCTTTCTTAACTCTGCTTCGAAGCAATAATGCCAACAGACTTACCAGGTTGTTAAGAAGCCTCAACATCATTGTGTTAAGCCCTTGGAGCATAGAGCCAAAGTTTGCCCTTTTCTAGAGGAGGATGTGCAGGCCATTTGAGGGGGGAAAAAAAAATCTGAGTCTCTCAGTCTCTTTAAGGCTTTTCCAAACATGCGGCTAGCTCTTTCACCTACCACACAGAGCAGCTATACCCAAGGCTGCAATGATCTGGGTCCTGGGGGCAAAATAATCACTCCCTTTACCCCCACCATCCCACATCCATCCCCAATCAGGCCACATTCACTGGAAGGACCAAAATTCTCCATCACCCTAAGGGTCCCAAACCTCAGGCTCACCAACTCTGCTCGCCAGCTGTAACATTTGCTGTGTGACCCTGGGTCAGTCACTTCCTGTCTCTGAGCTTCTGTGAAACTACTCAGAAGGACCGTTGTGTAGGCCTTGTGATTGTCATTTCCACTCTAAGTTGCAAATGACTCCTATCCTTTCATGATAGTAGGCTTGGGGAGAAGTAGAACAGCCCTAGAGAACCGGCACCGGAGGAGACAGGAGGAATTTGGGAGAGGCCTTGGAACCCTGCAAGAGCCTGCCCTTGTGCTTTCTCCCGCAAGGGCGGCCAAGGCTGCAGAGGCGGCCAGCAGGGGGCGCTGCTCTGCAAATCGCCGCCTGCAGGCGCCAGCCCAGGGAGACCGCGGTGTCTGCTCGGTCCCTAAGCAGTGGCCTTGGAGTCCCAGCCGGTGCTGCCTAATGAAACTGTAGCTCTTCAGGAGACCGCAAGTCCCAGCAGTCCACCTCCGCCCCTCCTGGGAAGGCTTTGGCTGGAGCGAGCCCGTGGGCATCTGTGCGCGAAGCGAGGGACCTGGGCTGTGCGCAAGGATGGGGGGTGCAGGGCGTTAGCGCCCCCCCCCCCGCCTTAGTGACCCCACCTTGGTGACCCCACCTTGGCTTGAGCAGGGAACGCTCCACATCTATCAGGACGCAGAGCATGGGGTTGGAGTGGCCAGGACAGAACATCAAATGGAAAAACCAAATTGCAACAAAGAGGGCATTTTGATAATGATAACAGTAATTTTTAAATGCCACCCCCCCCTTTCCAACTGTGCTTGTGTGCTTGCCTGCAGAGAAATGTTTAATAGGGCACAAAAGCCAGCAGTTAACAATGCTCATCGCTGGGTCATAAAACTATACAAACTGTCAGTCTTTACTTTTCCATATATTTCTTTACTTTTTAAACTTTTTGTTTGTTTGCTTGTTGGTACTAGAAGTTGAACCCAGAGGCATTCCACCTCCAAGCTACACCCCTAGCCGTGTGTGTGTGTGTGTGTGTGTGTGTGTGTGTTGCTGGGGATTGAACCTAGGGACATTCTTCTACCCCAGCCCTATTTTATTTTTTATTTGGGAACAGGGTCTCGCTAGGTTGCTGAGAGCCCCACTAAGTTGCTGAAGCTGTCTTTCAATCTTCCTGACTCAGCTTCCCAAGTACTGGGATTACAGGTATGCACCACCATGCCCAGCTTGGCATGTTTTTTGTTTTTGTTTTGGCTTTTTATTTTCTTTTGTGGTACTGGAGATTGTACCCAGGGGCATTCTTCTCTGAACTACACCCTCAGCCCTATTTTATTTTTTTAAACAGAGTCTCACTAAGTTGCAGAGGGCCTCACTAAATTGAAGAGGCTGATCATGAGCCTGTGATCCTCCTGTCTCAGCCTCCCAAGTATTAGACTTATACGCATGTATGTTTTTAATAATCAGGCAAATCCCCAATAATGTGTGTCCTACCCATGCAGGAGGCATAGGGAAGAAGAACAAGCACAGCCCACTTGGAGGCAACTGGAAAGAGGCAGGGCTGGGAACTGGAGGTGCTGCTGCTGTTTTAGATCAGGAAATCAAGGAAGGCTCCTCTGATAAGATAAACTTTCACAGAGATATGAAGGAAGTGAGGGAATGGCGGAACATTTAGTGGAGAGAAAACAGCAGGGCAAAGGTCCTTGATTTGTGGCCAAGAGGAAGGACTTGGATTTTATGGCCTGGGCTACCTGCCCGGTCTGCAGCCATTGAACCAGGACTGGAAAGGACTTGAAGGCTTGTCTCTCCCACGCCTTCTTCAACATGCTTCATGGGAGATGATCCTACAAAGGGTTCAGAGAGGAAAGGACCACAGCCCACTAACACTCCCTCACCAAAAACAAACAATTGACAATGCACAGTGGCATAACCCAGGCTCTGAAAAAATCCCACAGAAAAAGGAATTCTCCCACCTTTTACTGCAGCAATTCCAAATGTTTCACGATGAACCACCTCTTTTCTATGAAAGCCGGTCACATCTGGCAGGACCCATGTACATTGTGAGACATTCAACACATCCATTCTTTGACGTATAAAATAAAGTCCAGAGATGGGAACTAATTTCCCCAGGGTCCTAACATTAAGCTTGTGGCTGACATGAATGTGGGCCCTGCCTCTGCCATGCCCTTGGAAGCTCCTTTATCCACATTTAGTAGTCTGGGGGCCAGTGTGGGCACCTCTGAAGCCAGGGGAAGAACTCTGTACACTCCATGGTGGAAAGACGGTTAGCTCCCCATCCCCCATGCTGAGTTTTTGTCTAGTCATCTTAGGTAAAAGCTATAGCATTTTGTTTTTGTTTTTGTTTTTGTTTTGGGGGGGGGGTACTGGGGATCAAACCCAAGGGCATTCTACTTCCAAGCTATATCCCCAGCCCTTTTAATTTTTTATTTTGAAACAGATCTTCTTAAGTTGCTGAGGTTGGCCTCAAACCTGCAATCCTATGTCTCAACCTCCCAAGTACTAAGATTATAGGCATGCACCACCACACCCAGCCAAGACTATATGTATGTATATGTCTCTCTCTCTCTCTCTCTCTCTCTCTCTCTCTCTCTCTCTCTCTATATATATATATATATATATATATATATATATATATATATATATATAAATGTACTGGGAACCCAGGGGCATTCTATCTCTGAGCTACATCCCCAGCCCTATTTTACTCTTTTATTTTGAAGCAGGGTCTCACTAATTTGCAGGTGACCTCACTAAGTTGCTGAGGCTGCAATCCTCCTGTCTCAGCCTCCCAAGTCCTGGGATTACAAGTGTGTGCCACCACACCCAGCTCAAGACTATAATATTTATTTACTTGTTTGTTTATTTATTTATTTTGCAGTATAGGGGATTGAACTTAGAGGCGTTCTACCTCTGAGCTACACCCCCAGCCCCATCCCTATTTTTTCTTTTCAAACAGGGTCTCCCTAAGTTGCAGAGGGCCTCACTAAGTAGCTAAGGCTGGCTGTGAACCTCCTGTCTCAGCCTCCCAAGTGTTGGGATTACAAGTGCGCACCACCACGCCTGATTCAAGACTATAAATAGGGCCTTCACCTCTGAGGTGCTAACAATGTATGGGTGTTTTCTGAGCCTGGAATCCCTATGGGAAATGCAGGAAGACTATGTTTTCAATGGATAGCCAAACATTCTTTCATCAGCCAATAGCAATCAAAGTCTACAAACCCCGACCTGAATAACCCACTCCTCTAGGAAAGCCTGAGAGTCCAGGCTGGGTATTTTTTTCTCTTGTTAAGCACCAGGGTGGCACTGCAGCCTTGAGGCTCCTGTATAAAGTTCCAAGCCACTCACCACCATTTTCTTCTTCCTCCTCCTCCTCTTCCTCCTCCTCCTCCTCCTCCTCCTCCTCCTCCTCCTCTTCTCCTTCTTCTCCTCCTCCTCTTTTTCTTCCTTTTCTTCTTCTTCTTCCTCTCCTTTTGTGTTACTGGGGATTAACCCAGGGATGCTCAACCACTGAGCTATATCCACAGCTCTTGTTGTTTGTTTGCTTGTTTATTGATACTAGGGATCACACACTTTAGGGACATTGTATCTCTGAGTTACACCCCCAGCCCTTTTTATGTTTTGTTTTGAAATACAGTCTCAGTAGGTTGCTGAGAGTCTCTCTGCATTGCTGAAGCTGGCCTCAAACCTGTGATCCTCCTGTCTCAACCTCCCAAGTACTGGGATTACAAGTGTGTGCCACCACACCCGGTGTTATTTTTAAATTTTTATTTATTTATTTTTTTTGAAACAAGGTCTCACTAAGTTGCCCAGACTGCCCTCAAACCTGGGATCCTCCTGCCTCAGCCTCCTAGTAGCTGAGATTTTAGGTGTGCGCTATTGTGCCTGACCCCCTTAACCAGTCTTCAAACTTGCTTTTCCAAGAGACAAGAGCCTTCTCTGGCACAAGTCCCCGTGTGATGTGGTGATTTACACGGCTGAGCCTTGGGTTAGGCAGTCAGGAGAACCCAGCCTTGCTACTTACTGGATGTGTGACTTGGGTAAGGGACCTTAACTGAATGTAGGGCTCCTGTTTCTCCAGCTGTTGAACAGGAGCAGCCATTCCCACAAATGTTGGGAGCTCACCCACACCTCACCCCACCACACCCCAGCTGTGTGATGCCTTCAGAATGAGGGCAGGGGTAGTATGTGGGGTGTTGGGGCGGAGCTGTCCTCCTTTCCTTGACTCCTGAGCTATTTCTGTCTGGAGAACTAGGATCTGTGACTGTAATCAGGGCACCCCCTTCCCCAGGCTATGCTGGAGACTGGGTCAAATTTAATCCAGCTTTTTCTCACACTAACATTCAGTTCCACGGAACCGCCTTCAGGCCTTTGTCCTTGCTGTTCCTCTACCTGGAATGTCCTTCTCTATCCTCATACCTTTGGGGAAACAGTAGAGTCATTGCTTCAGCCCTCCTTGCCCTCCTTGCCTGCCCTTTCCCCAGGAGCCTAGGGGTACCAGGTGGCACTGGCTAGGTGCCCGCTCTGCCCAGTGCTAGAGCCCCTGGCCAGGAGAAGAAGAAAGAGCTTAGCGATACAAAGAAGCAAGAACACAAATAACAATAAGAAATATGTTAAATAGTTTGAGAAGTCCTGGTCTGCGGTTCTTCTCCGACCTAGCTGGGCTCTACTCTGACCCCTGGTGGTGGATCACTGACTAGGTGATGGACCAGAAATCAAACTGCAACTTTACACATAGCCACCAGAGGGCGTAAACACACAGTGGGAAGCGCCTGAGCACCTCACTTCCCAGAGCAGGTAGAGGGAGGCGGGGCCACAGCCTGGCTTAGCACTAGGAATTTTCACTGTCCTGGCACCACATGGCAAGTGATGGGGAGGTCACTTCACTCCTTTTTAGGGGACTAGAGAATGGTCCAGGCTCAGACCTGGCTCTGAGGTAGGCCAGTCCTGGCCCCAGCAACACCCAGCTAGGTAACCTAGAGCAAGCGCCTTAACCAATGTGATGCTCAGTCTCTCATCTGGTAACGGGAGGAGCAATGGCACCTACGTCAGATGTTTCAAACAAGGGGCTCCATGGACTGTGTTTGCCGACGGGTCTCCCCACAGGTACATGGGGCATGTCTTAGGGGCGCCAAAGGAAGGTATTTCAAAATAATTTGCTATTTCATGTTTTATTAAAATAAAAGCAACATAAGAGGAATCAGAGCTTTGTCAAATGTCATTTCGTACATACATACATATATATATTTAATGAAGCATGTTATATTTATGTATATATATATATATTTAATGAAGCATGTGAGGGCTCCATAATCCTTTTGGTATGTGACTTAGGTTAATTTTCAGGACCTCATGGAGGTCCCCACAGGGGCCACAGTGGAGGAGTCCCTCACTGTCTTTTGGGGGTGCATTTCCTGGGGGAGGGAGTCTAGAACAGTTGAGCAGAAAATGTCCATGCAGGGCCCAGAAGCGCATAGGTCCTGGTAGATCCTCTGCGGATGCGCTGGGTATGGGCAGCACACAGGGTTCTCTAACCCTTTACCCCCAGAGAGCAGCCTGCTCCCCCAGGGGCTGGTTGTAGGGGGGCCCCACCGTCCCCAGGCCATGCCCAGCCCTCCGGCCTGCAGTCCTCCTCCAGTGGCCCCTGGCCCAGCCTCTCCTCATCCACCAGGTGCCATTCTAGAGAGCATTTGGGAATTTGGGGAGGGGGTTATCACTGTCTGGGGAAACCTTTGGCATTTGGGGTGGTCAGGGGTACTAGGAGTCCTTCAGAGCAGTTTCATACAGCAAAGGATTGGCTAAGTTCCTGCCCGGTGTTCAAACGTCCCACCCAAAATTCAGACATTATTTAGCCTGCAATCTTGCTCCATTTTATTTGGAAGCAGAAAATAATCTTCTCATAGTTTTGACATGCAGCAAAAATTTCAAGAGTGCCTTCATCATGTATAACAAGGGAAGACTTTGTGTACTTTGTGTTTGCTGAGATTTGGAATACGGTGTGTCCCCACCCAGACCCACATGGAGGCTTAATTCCCCAACGTGGAGGTGTTGAGAGGTGACGAGACCCTTACAAGGTAATTGGATCATGGGGGCTCCATCCTCATGAAACGCAGTCAGGCATCACCCTTCACTGTCTGACGCATGCGCCCACTTCACCCGAGCTTTCCTCCACTTTCCACTGTGAGTTGACGCAGCTTGGGGCCCTCAGAGGTCCTCACCAGAGCTGAGCAGTCTCTTCCCAGACTTTAGAACTCTCATCCAAAATAAACCTGTGGCGGGGGTGGGGTGGATACTGGAAATTAACCCAGAGGCATTCTACCTCTGAGCTCTACCTCCAGACCTTTTCTTAATTTTTTGTTTTGAAACAGGGCCTTGCTAGGTGGCTGAGAGTCTTGCTGAGTTGCTGAGGCTGGCCTCAAAGCCATGATCCTCCATCTCAGCCTTACCAACATGACAAGCAAACCTCTTTTCTTAATAATTTACTCAGTCTCAGGGATTTTGTTAGAGCAACAGAAAGCAGACGAAGACAAGTGTTTAGAATTTTATTAGGAGTTATCTGGGAAAATCATATTATGAGGACAAGAATACTTATGTTCCTTTGCCTGGTAGCTGCTATGTTATAGAGCCTCTGAATATGGGTAGAAATGTCAAAAGACCTCATAACATCTTATCATTGTGCCCCAGCATTTGTTTAATGACATGCATATTATCTTCATTAAAAATTACGTTGTTTTGTCAGGTATGGTGGCACACACCTGTAATCCCAGTACTTGGGAGGCTGAGACAGGAGGATTTCAGGTTCTAGACCAGCCTCAGCAACTTAGTGAGACTTTCAGCAACCTAGCAAGACCCTGTTTCAAAATTAAAAAAAAAAAATTTAAAAAGGGCTAGGAATGTAGCTCAAAGGTAGAAACACCCCTGGGTTCAATCTCTAGTACCACAAAAAAATTACATTGTTTATATATATAAATATGATTTTGATTATGTCTATGTAAATAAATATATCTTTATTTTTTTTGTACTGGAGATTGAACCCTATAGCATTCTCTCAGAACTACACCTCAGTCTTTTGCTTATTTTTTATTTTAAAACAGGGTCTCAGCCAGGCGTGGTGGTGCATGCTTGTAATCCCAGTACTTAGGAGGCTGAGACCGGAGGATTCAGGTTCTCGGCCAGACTCAGCTACTTAGTGAGGCTCTCTACAACTTAGTGAGACCCTGTTTCAAAAATAAAAAATAAAAAATAGGACTAGGGTGTAGCTCAGAGGTAGAATGCCCCTAGGTTCAATCCCCAGTATAGCAAACAAACAAACAAACAAACAAAACCAACAAAACAATGTCTCACTAAGTTGCTGAGGCTGGCCTCAAACCTGCAATTCTGCTATCATAACCTCAATATATCTTCTTATATATAATGAATTACTGTCCTTAACATTACAAAGATGGCATTTAATTGACATTTTGAAATTATGTGTATAAATAGATTATATTTTCTTTGAATTTCCTTTCTGGTTCCTTCCAGGAGGCATTGCATATATTAACACAAAAAAGTAGTCTCTGAGAATCTCACAAACATAATATAAGTGAAAAGCCATCAACTAAGGAGATTTCTGAAATGAATGATTGCATTTATTGAAAGTCCAAAATCAGGCAAATGTAACTTATGCTGTAAGATTCAGGGTGGTGGTGACTTTGAGGAAATAGTCGTTTGGTGGGGAGTTGGGAGTGGGTGCAGGAAATGCACTTTTGTTGACTTGGGTGCTGGTTAACAGGTTGTGAATGTTCATCAAGGGTATGTCTTTTCTATATATGTTATACTTCAATTAAAAAAAAAACACACACACAAAGTTAACATCACCAGTAAAGGGACAAATTGACATCATGTGCCTATTAATTTGTCATGTTGAAAAAAAGAGGGGAGCATTTGTCTCATGTTCCTATGAAAAGTGTGTAACCTGCATCTTCTCATGAGACGCACCAGTCAAACCCAGTTTGAGGAACATCGAACTTACCTGAGTGGCACTCTTCAACTGTAACAATGTCAGGAAGGATGATGAGATTGGAGAACTGTTCCAGAGAAAGGGCCACTAAGGACACTCGACAGCCTCACGCAAGGTGTGATCTGGGATTGTTGTTGTTATAAAAGACATTATTGGGACAATGAGCAAAATATGAATAAGGTACGTAGATAAGATAATCCTGCAACAGTGTTAGTTTCCTGATGTTTGACTCTTGTACTGTGGTTATTTGCATTCATCAACTTTTCATTGCTGTGGCCAAAATACCTGACAAGAACAGCTTAGAGGAGGAAAAATTTGCGTGGTCTCCTAATCTCAGAGGATTCCGTTCACGGTCATTTCAGCTCCATTGCTTTGGGCCTGTGATGAGGCTCTGCCTTATCATGGTAGAAGGGCTGGCAGAGGGAAGTTGCTCAGCTCGTAGCAGTTGGGAAGCAGAGCGAGGAAGAAAGGGGCCAAAGGGAAGATAAACCTTTCCAGCGCCACTTCCCCCAGTGACCCACTTCCTTCACCTGAGTCCCACCTCCTGTCCATTAAGCCATCCGTGGACTGATGCACTAATGAGGACAGAGTCCTCATGATCTAATCACTACCCAGAAGCCCCACCTCTGAGCACATGAGACTTGGAGAACATTCCAGATCCAAGCCATAGCATTCTATAGGAGAATGTCCTTGTTTTTAGGAAAAAAAAAAAAAAAAAAAAAAAACATTTAAGTATTTAGGAAGACAAGGATAGATAGCATAGCTGAAAGAGAGAGAGAGAGAAGAGAAGAGGAGAGGAGAGGAGAGGAGAGGAGAGGAAAAGCAAATGTAATTATAGAGAAGTCTAGCCAGGTTAGTGGCACACACCTATAAGCCCAGTACTTGGGAAGCTTGAGGAAGTTTGCCGTAGGATCATAGCCTCAGTAATTTAGCAAGAACCTCAGTAACTTAGTGAGACCCTGATTAAAAATAAATAGATAAATAAATAAATAGGGCAGTGGGTATAGCTCAGAGTTAGAATGCCCCTAGGTTCAATTCCCAGTGCCACAAAAATACATAAATAATAAAATGGGGAATCTGGGTGAGAGGTTTAGGGGAGGTTATTATATAATCATTTGATATTTCTACAAATTTGAGCTTGAGTTAAAATTTAAAAAAATTTTTTTTTTTGGTTAGTGTACTGGAGATTGAACCCAGGGGCATTCTACTTCTGAACCACACCCCTAGCCCTTATTTTTGTTTTGTTTTGTTTTGAAACGGGGTCTCTCCAGATTGCAGAGAGTCTCATTAAGTTCCTGTGACTGGCCTTGACCTGTGATCTTCCTGTTTCCCAAGTGCTGGGGTTACAGGTGTGAGCCACCACATTGGGCTAAAATGAAAAATCTTTAAAAATTATTTTTGGAGTGAGGGGCTCTGGGTCTTATAGCAGAATCCTGAATGCTAGAAGGGCATGGTGATACACACCTGTAACCCCAGTACTTGGGAGACTGAGACAGAAGGATTGCAGGTTCCAATCTAGCTTCAACAACTTAGTGAGACCCTTAGCAATTTAGCAAAACTCTGTTTCCAAATAAAAATAGGACTTGGAGGTAGAACGACCCTGGTTTCAATTCCTAGCACCACAAAAAAAAAAAACCAAAAAACAAAAACAACCAAAAAAAACCCTCTGAATGCTGACCACTCATTTCTGTTTCCAGTTTTCCCCAGTGTGAGGGCAAAGAGGGGAGAAAAACAAAGGACCCAGATGGGGCTGTTTCCCAGCACGGGAGAGTCTGTGCACCGCAGGTGCTAGGCCCTGTCTCTGGGCATTCTCCCTTGCACGAGGGCTCAGTAAGGGTGCCTGAGCTTGGTCAAGATCTTGCCTGTTAGCAGACACTTTTCCTCTTTGCCCCAGCTCACTAGCACTCTCCACACCCCTCCACCAAGACCTCTGACCTCAGGGGGGCGCCAGGCTTGAAGGCAGGTGCCCAGAAGACTATAAATCTGATGCCCTGACCTGGACCCCCAGGAGCTGTTGGAACTGCCACTGGCGCCAATTATAACAGCTAGGCTGGTGCTGAGGTCTCCGCCCCCCAGGCTGGGGTCAAAGGGCGCATGCCTGGAGCTCTGTGCCCCAGAGACCAGAGCTGCACGGGGGTAAGGAGCTCCCCTCCAGGTCCTTCCCACTTCCCCCAGAAACCACAGGCTTCTGGATTTAGTGCTGGGGCCAGACCTTCAAAGGCTTGGCTGCCCCAAAAATATCCTTTCATCCCACCTGCCCTGCCTGAAATAATACCATTATTAGAGCTCTGCTCTCCAGGAGAGATCATTTCCCGGCATTCACTTCTCCGAAAGCACAGACCTCTGTGTCCTGTGGGTCAGGGTTCATGGACTTGGATATGTGAAAGATATAGAGCGTCTTTATTTTCCGCAAATCAGTGAACTCTAGCTCTGAGCCCCCATTACATGGGGCCGGTGGGGAATTCAGCCCCGGAATTCTCCTCCCACAATGATGGGCCAAGGTCTGGAGGTCTGGGCGGCTCTTCAGTTATCTAGCAGGGTTTGGCCCAGCACCATGGCCCCTTTCAGTGTAGGGGGCACAGAGGAGTGACCCCCAGCTGAGAGTCAGTGCCATTTGCCCCCAGCTTGCCTCTGGGAAATCTGCTTTCTCTCTAGTCCTACCTTTCAGGCCTCCCACTGACACATTTACAAATGGGGAAACTGAGGCCTAGAGAATGAGCCATATAACAGACTGAAAAGGTGGTCGCAAAATCACCCCCCACCAAGAAGGTGTTACTGACTCTGTGCCTCTCTCAGGGGCAGTGGCTTTTATCAGAGGGTCACTGTGAGCAAAGAAGCTCAAATGGCAGGATTTCAGGCGCAATGACAGGCAGGCAGGGGTCTTTCTGATACCTAAGACTCTCCTGATAGAGTGAAGAGCACTGGACTAGGAGTCCTAAATCCTAGCTCTCCCACCAACTCACTTTGGCAGGTTCTGTTCCTTCTTTGGTCTCAGCTGTCCTATTTATATAGTGGCATCAGCTCAGATGCCCTGGAATTCCCTTGGAGGCTTGTTGACCCCTGCCATGCCTTTCCTGTGGATGAAGGAGTCATCCCCACCCCCACACCCTGCTCCTGGACACTCAGGGACAATAATAGTGAAGTCCCACTCCCCAGGTCCCCAGGGGCATTGGTAACTGGAGAGACACCCATGTCCAGAGCCACCAGTGACTTGTCACTCAGAGAAGAAGCTGAGAAACAAGGAGGAGGACCAAGAGCCCCAATTTCTCCTTCCTGAAAACCCGAGGGACCTCTGGGAGCTCAGTGAGTCTGGGAGCGCCCAGACCTTTTGCACAATATTTGGGCAGCTCCCTGGGAATAAAGGAGCCCCTTCCCACCCTCCCATGGCTCCGAAGAAAAAGAATATTTAGGGTGCCACTGTCGGGATTTGGATTAGACTCACTAACTGCCAAACTGGAAGATGCCAGGGCTCAAGCACGAGTCCATCGGAAGGGCTGAGAAGGGGCAGCAGAGCTGACAGCTGGTGCCCGCCAGAATTTACCCAGGAGTCCGATGTTAGAAGGTGGGTGTGGGCCAAGCATTGCCTGGTGCTTCCTGAGCCTCAGGAACAGTCCTTTTCCTTCATCCTAGGCAGCCTCGGGCCCTGCTTCAAACCTCCCGGGGGCTGCCTGGCCCTTAGGTGTAAGGATAAACCTCTGCCTGGCATTGGAGGTCTCCAAAGCCTGGGAAACCAGCGTCCCCAGCCCCCCACCCCTACCCCACCCCATTTAGTCTATACATGCGGAGTGAGAGCCAGCCAGCCCTTCCTCCTCTCCGTCTGCTTCCCTACAGCTGAAACTTCTGTCCCCTTCCTGGGATGCCAGCTACTTTGCTCTGGGCTCCTTCTCCTGCAAACTCTCCCAGACTAATCAAGAGTCCCCTTAACCCAGCCAGGACCCTTCTTAGGGACAGGACCACCTCCCCAGCCCCTCAACAGCTTCCCGTGGCCAGATTCTTGCTGAAGGCTTTGGTCTGTCTCCCTGCAGAGTGGCCAGGGCAGGGCCAGCCAGACTAGAGTGAAGCACAGGGTTAGGGACATTTCCTGGAGGAGGAAGGCCTGCTGGAGGGAGCCAACTTGGTCTCAAGTGTCTGAGCCAGCTCTTGGGGAGGGGACAGAGGCTCAGAGAAGCTCTGACTCCCTCCTGCCACCACTTTGCCTGGCTGCAGGCCCAGCCGAAGGGCTTTCTCAGACACCTTGTCAGCAGATGGCCCTGCAAACAGTGACATCCGTTTAGGGCTGCACTGTCCAATACAGTCCCCACTGGCCACATAGGACTCTTGAGCACTTGAAATCCAGCTAGTCTGAATGGAGATATAATGTAAGTATAAAAACACACACCGGATTTCAAAGAATTAGCACAAAGAAAATATCTCAATAATACTTTTATAGCCAGGTGTGATGGTGGACGCCTGTAATCCCAGTACTGAGGAGACTGAGACAGGAGGATCACAGGTTCAAGGCCAGATTCACAACTCAGTGAGACCCTGTTTCAAAATAAAAAGGGCTGGGGGTGTAGCTCAGAGGTAGAATGTTGCTAGGTTCAATCCCCAGTACATATATATATATATATATATATATATATATATATATATATATATATATATATATTACATTGGTGACATTAAAGGAATATATTTTGGATTTATGTAGGTTAAATAAAATATATTGTTAAATGACTTATTGCCAGTACTTGGGAGGCTGAGACAGGAGGATTGCAGGTTTGAAGCCAGCCTCAAAAACTTAGTGAGAAGCCAGGCATGGTGGTGCACGCTTGTAATCCCAGTATTTGGTAGGCTGAGACCGGAGGATCCGGGTTCGAGGACAGCCTCAGCTACTTAGTGAGGCTCTCTGCTACTTAGTGAGACCCTGTTTCAAAATAAAGAATAAAAAATAGGGCTGGGGGTGAAGCTCAGAGGTAGACTGCTCCTAGGTACAGCCCCCAGTATCAAAAAAACAAAAACAAACAAACAAAAAACACCCAACAACTTAGTGAGACCTTATTTCAAAACAAAAACTAAAAAGGGGGGAGTTCTAGTTCAGAGGTAGAATGCCCTTGGGTTCAATCCCTAGTACCACCACCACCAAAAAAAAAAAAAAAAAAAAAAAAAAAAAAAAAAAATTGCATGAGGTCCTGAGTTTAATCCTCTGCATCAAAACAAAAGACTTTTTTCACATTTTTGATAGTTATTAGAAAATTTTTAAGCTATAGACACAGCTTACATGCCATTTTTTTCCTTGTGTCTGGGGGGGTACTAGGGATTAAATTCATGGGTGTTCTACCTCCAAGCTACACCCCTAGCCCTCTTCAAATTTTTATTTTATTTATTTATTTATTTATTTATTTATTTATTTATTTATTTATTTATTTATTTATTTATTTATTTATTTTGCAGTACTGGGGATTGAACTCAAGGGCATTCTACCTCCGAGCTACACCCCCAGCCCTATTTTGTAATCCCAAACACTGAGATTACAGGCATGTGCTACCAGGCCCGGTACCATTTCCTTCCAGAGGAGGAGACAAACTTCTGAAGCTTGGGGTAACATGAGCTGCAATGTCTGCCCTTGGGTTTGTGACAGATACAGCTTCCCAAAGGATGCCTTTCCCCAGGCCCTGCCTCTGGCTGGGGGACAAATGCCAGAATATTCCCTGCTCCGAGTCATATTCTCCTCCCTCTCCCTGCACCTTGACCAATCAGCAGTACATTTTGCCTTTGGAGGTGGCCTCGGAATTGGTGCTGGGACTCATAGATTTGAGAGACTCCCCAAGATGTCCAGGGTGGGGGGATGCTGGTGGCTGCCCTCCTTCCCCACCCCCAAGCCAGCTCCAGCTGCAGCCAAGAGACCTCTGCCCCACTCCAGTCTCTCTCAGCTGGGGCATCAGTAGGGCCCTCCTAGGCAGCAACACCATCAGATTACCTTGCAACCTCCTCCCCAGGTAGCAGTCAGCCTGTAGGAGACACTCTCAGGCCTCTGCAGCTGCAGCAGCTATAGTGGTAACTATTGGGCTGGGAACAGGTTCTCTACGGGAGACCCAGGGGAGCTGGGTCTTCACAGTTGCTCCATCTCCTGAGCCTCATCTCCAGAGGAGGGACCTGCCTGAGCGCCCAGAGCTTGAGTCCTCCAAGAGGTGCTTTGCAGAGAAGGAAGCTTGTGCCCTGGCCTGGGCAGAGGCTCAGCATGCTGTGCCGTGGCCTGGGTCTCGCCTGGGGCTCTCCACAGGCCACTCCTGGCTGCCCAGGGAGGGCCTCTCTGGGGTCTTGAGAGTAAACCTGTCATCTTGAGCGCCTCCAATGTGCCCAGCATCACCTCCAGGAGATGATCTTGTCCTGGATGAAGATCTAGAACCCAGTCCTGGGTCCCCTGAGGCCACGTTTGCTGGAGGCATTTGGGATCCAGCTGGGCCATCCCTTTTGGATGTAATAGGGTCAAATCTTGGACTGTGATTATAACAGAAGGAGGCCACTTTGGGTTTTAAAATAGTTTTAAATTTAAAAAATGAATTAAAGGAAAGGATTTAGGGTGTGAGAACGCTTGGCAGCCTCGGGATAATTATTATAAAACCAGCTCCCATTTTCCAAGTTCTCTGCAGTGCCAGGCCTGTGGTGCCACCATCCTGGGAGGGGCTGGACAAGGTCCCTGCCGCATCCGGCAGCATTGGAGCTACTATGCCACTCCAGGTGACCACCATCATGCCATCTCTCCTCCCTTGAGTCTAGCTGCTCTCGAATAAGCAGGAGAGTTATGAGACAGATCAAGTTTGATTCCTGCTCTGCCACTGGCCTCCTGAACCTCCCCGAGCCTCATTATCCTCATCTGTAAAATGGGGGTAATGACAGTTCTTGGATCATAGGGAGAAAGCTGGACATCTGCCCCAGACCCTTTGCTGACTTAACAATTCACATTGCTAGCACCACTTCCCTGATACCAAAGCTACCTGCTCCCAAGCTGAGCAAAGGCCATTCTCTAGATACCTCCCCACCCTTCTCAGCGCCTCCTGAAAACCCCAGGAAAAGAGAGCCCCTAAAACAGACCAGTGACCCAAGCAGGCAATGCTCTGACCATGCAGCAAGGCAGCCTTTGCGGAGGGGCCTGGCCTCTCCTGTCCCTCCACCGTCACCCACTCTAGGGACGGGCTTGCACGGAGGGGAGTGAACTGAGCAAGCCAGGCCCTTCCCAGCCTCTGTGGTTCAAAGCTAGAAGGCCCAGGTACCCTTGTGGCCTGGGAGTATGTTTCTGGTTTAGTGACAATGACAGGAGTTACAGCTTAACTGAACAGTCGACCTGCCCCACCAGCCCCTCCCGATCATGAAGCTAGGCCTCCTTCCCAAGGGTATTCAGACATGCCTTTATCCCTGTACCCTCATCCCCTCAGCAGCTCCTTTTTTCCTCTTCACAGCCAAACTTGCACAGTTGCTGTTCCACCCCCCCTTACTGTCTGCTGCCTGCCCCTGTCTCATCTCAGTGTCACGGTGCTCCCACAGTGCTCCCCGAGTCTCTAAACCCAACTCTGAGCTGGCCTTGGAAGCTCTCTGGACTTGGGCTGGGACTAGGCAGAGGCAAGAAGATACTTAGGGTAACAATTTAAGGAGGCACCCACTAACCGGACTATGCAAGTAAAGGTATAACATCCACAGTTCACACCTCCTTAAATTTTCCTTCCAGGGTCCCATAAGTTCTATGTGTCCATCTGGTTAGCTTCTCCCAGGGTTCCTAGTCCAGGAGGGGGCCCCCTTCTCTGCTTGGAACACACTCTGGACTCTTCTCTCTCCCACGCACAGCTGAACGCTGTTTGGCAGGGGTGGGGGCTGCACCTCTCAATCTCTCACTTAACACCCTACTCCCCACCTCCACCACCCTGTCCTCTCCCTCCTAACCATCAGCCACCACTTCCTCCCTGCTGCCACACTCCACAGGGACCTCCCCCACTTGCACATCTGGCCCTGCCCCTCCTCTACTACCAACCCTTCATGGCTCCCAGCTAGCTAGGGAGAGAATACCAGGCCCTCTCCCAGGGCTCTGACCCCACTGTTCCTTTCCAGCCCCACAACCACCCTGAGCTCCAGCCTCTGAGCCTCACATTTGTTCTTCCCTCTGCCTGAAACATGCTGTTCCCTTCTCTCTGCCTACAACGCTACTTGACCTAGCACAGGCACTCAGTCGGGATCTGTTGCATGGATAAATGAATTTATTAGTCAATAATACATGGATGGATTGTCACATAGGTGGCTTTGGTGGCTGGGTGGGGACAAAGGGAGATTAGTATATAAGCTGTAGCCAGGGCCTGCCCATGGCAGCAGATAGCTGGAGGGAGAAGGCCGTGTCACCTCCAGCAGGCTGGGTGCTGATTTTAATGGCCTGGCAGTGAGGTGTGTGCATGGCGGGGGCCTGCAGAAGAGGTAATGCCACGAGGGCAGCTCTGCCCGCCTTGGTTATTGCTTGAGTCTTTCTGGCAGTGCCAGCTGCCTGCCCCGGGAGCTCGGTCTTGTCCATCACAGTGTGAGCTTGGGGTGGGGCTGCTGCTACTGCCAGCCGGGAAGACAAGAGGAGGTTCCCAGGGGCCTTTGGGTCTTAGAGAGCAGAGGCAGCCCCAGGCTTGGATCCTGCTCAGTGACTGTTCTTCTGGTCCCTCGGACAGCGGAAGGGTGCCCTGGACTCAAGGGTCCTGTCAAGAACCCTCTAGGGTGTTCAAGGAGCAAGCTGGCTGGAGGGGGTCCACAGCACCCCCAGGCAGGGAGCCTCAGATGGTTTGGTGTCTGCTGACATGAAAGCCCTTGGGAGGATGGTGCCCTAGTGGCCGGCTGGCAGGTGGGCTGCTCAGACCCGGAAGGACGCTTTGACCACGCGGCCCTTCAGTGGCTGTGGCGGCCGGAAGTTGTTCACCATGTGGATCCTCTCATCGTCCTCTGAGGTGAAAAGCAGGCCTCGGAACTTCTCCATCTTGAGAAAGCAAAGGGATGTTCAGAGCAGAATGGGGGTGCTGTGGTCCTCTATGGCCCCAGGTACATCATCAGGCATATCTTTGCCCCGCCAGTTCTACCCTTCTTTCTTCCTGCCCTGGGGCTTATCCTCGCTTCTCTCTACCCAGTCTCCTCTTTGAGACCCCAGTCTCAGTTATTTACTCACTAAGGGGCCTCTGAACCTTGACCCACTCCAGTGAGCTCGTGTTCCCGTCTCTCCATGCTAAGGTATACCAGCAAAGGCAGCATTCCAATTCCAGCACAATAGGGCGGTCCCAGGACCCAGGCACCTCCCTTCCCAGCCCCTGTCTAGGTCCCAATGACTAATAATCATGCTAACTCCTAACCAAGAAGCCAAACATTGACTAGCCAAAATGGAAACCTTGGTAGAGGGCCACTCTGCCTTGGCTGGGCCCTGAGGGCTGTACCCCTCCACCTGGGGCTCTGGGAGGACTCACCTGCCTCTCAGAGATGCTGATGGGCTCCCGGAGCACAATCCAAGTGACGCTCTCGCTGAGGGGGGGCGTGGTCAGGGAGCCCGGGTAAGTCCAGTAGTGCCGGCTGGGGGGCAGGAGGCACTTGGGATTGAAGCAGCTGAACTGGGCCTTGGTGCCCTGGGGTGGAGGGTGGGGAAACCAAGAAATCAGCACAGACCTCCCCCTAGGACCCACTTAGCAGCTTCCCCACCCATTTTTGTCAGCAGGAGTCAGGCTTCTTCTTGGCCCACTGATGCAAATTGTGGGCAAATGCTCATGACCCCAGATGCCACCTCCCAGCCCCGGCCAGGCCCTTGTACACATTTGCATATATGTAAAAGCTGTGGCTCCTGGGGCTCTCTGGTCACCATTGCCTTCGGCTGCCATCGGTGGCCCACTTGTCAGACCACCATTCACAGGACCAGCATCTTACGAATCTTGAACTCCACTAGGTTGCCTGCTGGGCACCAATGGTGCCACAGACCAGCTGCGGAGGAGTAAGGAGCAGGCCCCTGAGATGCCTCCTCTTGCCCTCGGCTCTGCTAGGGTCTGCTGCCAGAGTGGAGGGGTGAATGGGCCACTCCATGATCCAGCCCCTCCTTTGCTCCCTCCCCGCCAGACTGCTGTGGATCAGGAATAGGGACCCCAGGCCTCACCTTAAATCGAACCATGTAGAGCGCATCTGTCAGGCGGTTCATGCTGGGGTGCTCATCCCCTGTCTGTCAGAGAGAAGGCGGTGTGAGACTGGCACCCCTGTGTTCTAGAACTGGGGGCATGCCCAGCCTCTCATGCCCTTGCTGCCCCAGGGACCCACACTCACCTCCAGGAAGACACCGACCACAGCCAGGCCATCGGGCGCTGAGGCCGCCTCCCCAAAGGTGCTATACTTCTTAGCATTCCAGTGAACCAGGTGTAGCTGGAGGAGCAAGAACAGGCCAGGCAGGCCAGGACTTAGCGCCTCCAGGGGCAATAGGGGCTTCGAGCCAGGCTTTCTTCATTCCTGCCAGACTTTTCGCCCCTCTACAGGAAGGGAGGCTGTCAAACCTCCCAGGCTTGGGATCTTGGGAAGCCCAGGTAATATCGGTCCAGCTTTGGGCCCAACCCTTTCCCAAGGGGACCCAGGAAGGAATCTGGCTCAGGCCCTGCCTTCCAGTGAACTAGCTGTGAAATCCTTGATAGCCATCCAAGGTGACACCTCTGGAAAAGGTGATCTCTGCAGCTGGGTCCCAAAGAAGTAGAGGGTTATCACATGGGATCCTTGGGGAAAGGCAATCCAGGCACAGGGAACAGCATAGGCAAAGGAGTGGAGGGATGAAGGAAGGAGATGTGGGCAGGCACGTACACCCATCACAAGCAGCCAAGTGGGGGGGAGGGGGTGACGGAGATGAGGCCAGGTTAGATGAGTCCTTGCAGGGCCAGGCTCACTCCTAAAGGGGGTGGGCCCTGCAGAAAACTCCTGGATTCACAGACCAGGACAGTGACGAGCAGAGTTCAGGAGGAAGGCACTGTGCAGCAACTGCTCCGATGCCCTCCCAAAGGCCCACCCAGGCACCCTCCAGCCCGACCAGGGTCCCACATGCCTTCCCCAGGCAGCAGAGGGATGCAGAAGGAGAGGCCCTCACCTCGCTGGGGAACGACTTCCCGTCCACAGTGTGCTCTGAGCCCGCATCGCGCCTCTTGCCCCAGTGGAAGTGGAACTGCTTGAGGCGGTAGGGCCCTTCCAGGGGACCCCCAGTCACCACTGTGGGTAGAAGTGGGCGGGAGGCAGCATCAGGACCAGGGCATCAGCCCAGGAAGGAGACACATGTTTCACATGGGAAGTCAATCAGCCTGACTGATTTCGGCCCTTAATCTGGGTGAGGGCAGAAATCTTGATGGCACACATGTGGCAGAGGAGCCTGGGCCTAACAGAGTACGGCTCTCCATTGGGCCATCCTCCCCACTCCTCTCCGATTTCCCATGGAAGCTGGCTGGGCCTTCCAGGACCCCGTTACCACTAATGCCAGATTTTCCATGTCTGGAGCCCTGACCCAGGGCTGGCTGAGAAGGATTATGCTGTTTAGTTTTCATAGTAGCCTGTGAGAGGCAGAATCTACTATCCCTGTTCTATAAAGAAAGAAACTTTATAGAGAGGGCAAGGCATTTGCCCAATGCAGCACAGCAAGGCACTGCGCTATGGTATGAACACGTATCTCCTAAGTTCAGAGCCCAAGCCCCTGGTCAGCAGGCCACACCGCCTCCCTACAACCTTGAGCCTCCTCAGAACATGGTATTGCTCCAGAGCAGGAAGCCAGCTCCTGAGGGCTCCCATCCTCCTGGACAGGCTCAAGTGGCCAGAGTGCCATCTCCTGCACAGATGGCCTTTTGGGAGGGCCCCACTTGTGCTAGTTTTGTAACTTTCTTGCCTAGATAGCTGGTGAGCTGGGGCCACGCACAAGGCCTCCTGGGACTGATAGAATTTCCAGCTGAAAGGGATCTGGCAGTGGAGGGGGCCCCAGCCAGGTCTGAATGTGAGCCCCTGGATCAGGTGACTGCCCCAGGCTCAGAGTTCCACTTAGCCTCTCCAGGACAGGTGACCAGGGCAGGGCCTTGACTCCCTGCGGGCCCCTTGGGGTAGAGAACAGGAGAGCCCACAGGGGCCCCTTCTTGCTGCCCTGCCTTGTGTCTGTCCAAGGCAATGGCAGGAGATGGGTAAAGGGACTGTAGCTGTGTGGAAAGGGCCCAGTCAAGCTGCCCTAACTCCAGAGGTGGAAGGAGCTGAGCCTGCAGGCTGAGCTTCCTGATAGATCTAGGGGCTCCACCTGTCTGAGTTTGCCTCACCTGGGTCCCCACAGGGATCCCTAATCCTGAGCTTGGCTCCCTGACCTCCTCCCTCTATCTGATCATAGAATGTGCTGCCCCTTGCTGCTCTGCTGCACCTGCCCATTCAACCTCGAACGCCAAGCACAGTGGGTAGTGGCAGAACCCCACCCGTGTGTCCTCTCTCCATGTGCTCCCTGCCTCCTCAGGCCAGGGCATTCTAACAGGGCCTGAATGTGAGATGCAGACTGAAGATCCAAAGGCACACTGAGATACTGATGTCAGCGTTGAGCCCTCGGTACCTTCTGAAGGCTGTTGGAAGAGACAGACACACAGAAACTGCTCCTTCATAAACTATTACTTAGAATCATCTAGACCCCAAAGCTCTGGGTGAGAGCCTTTTTTAAAATTCAGTATAAGGAGCTAGGCGTGGTGGCGCACGCTTGTAACCCCAGCATTTGGCCGGGTTCATGGCCAGCCTCAGCTACCTAGTGAGGGACTCTGCAACTTAGTGAGACCCTGTTTCAAAATAAAGAATACAAAATAGGGCTGGGGGTATAGCTCGGAGGTAGAATGCCCCTGAGTTCAATCCCCAGGACAAAAAAAAAAAAAAAAAAATTCAGTAAGAGGAAATGCTTTTCTCTCTCTCTCTCTCTCTCTCTCTCTCTCTCGCTCTCGCTCTCGCTCTCGCTCTCTCTCGCTCTCTCTCGCTCTCTCTCTCCCTCCCTCCCTCTCTCCTGAGGATCTGCTAGACTTTCTGCAGGAAGAACTATAGCTGATCCTCTTTCTCTAGCCTGCCAGGAAACTCAGGACTCAGCAACTAAGATCAGTCTCTTCATGAAAAGCCTGGCTCTCCTCTTCTCTGCCTTTCAATTTTCTTTCTGTGTTTGCTTGTTTTATAGTATGGGGGATTGAACCAAGGGGTGTTCTACAACTGAGCTACACCCCCCCAACCCTTTTTAAAATTTTAAGACAGGGTCTCACTCTGTTGCCAAGGCTGACCTTAAACTTATGATCCTCCTGCCTCAGTCTCCCAAAGCCAGCTCTTTTGATTTTCTGTTTGACAGTTAAATTCCCTTGTGTGCTTTCATTGTGTGTGTGTGTGTGGGGGGGGGTAGGGAAGGTAAGGATAGGAATGGAGAACTGGACATTTCCTTACATAAGAAACTCTAGCAGGTTCCCTCCTCTCCCCACAGGTCTGATCAGAAGGACAAATTCCCTTCATTAAAGAGCATTTCTAAGGCCCCTGCCTAGCCATTTATCATGAAAGAACCTGGACTCTAATCCCAGGGCAAGGAGACCTCAGAAGTAGCCGCCACGAGTTCCCATGGGCCTAGCCCAAGAGGGTTGGGACTTTGAGGTTGTGGGTGAACTGGAGAGACTTTGGAGCTGGACCAAGTTTGTTGTGCCCCTCCCTGGGTCATTGTGCCTCTATTTGCCCAGCTGAGAGGTGGGTTCTTGAGAGGAATAAAGGAGGTAGCCCAGCACAGGATTAGGAAAATAAGAGGGGACAGGTGCCAGACTTTGGAAGGGACCACTTACCAGTTCGGTCATCACTGTCATTGAAGTCTACCTGGACAGAATGGCCATTGTTGGTGATGCTGAGGGACGTGCAGGCTTCATAGGAAAGCTCCAGTGGCCGCAGGCTGGGCGAGTACACAGCCTGGCTGGATATGATATTGATGGGTGACTGGCGGTCTCCCTGGGCAATGGGATACAGCTTGTGCCAACTTGAGGGGCCTGCAGGAAGGGAGGGTGCAAGGACTCAGGCCAGCCATGGTCTCTGGGCTGTGGGCTGAAGGAAGCTCTGGGGGATGACCTCCCTGGCATCCTTTCAGGGAGCCCCTTCTTTGGAGTAGTACAGCCTGGAGTTCTAATCCCAGCTCTGCCTCTTCCCCCCTCGGCCTCCATTTCCTTGTCTGGGAAATGGCTTCACTAAGGCTCACCTCCCAGTGCTGATAGGAGGCCCAGAGAGGTAATGCATGGAAGGGAACATAACACAGCTTCGGGCTCAGAGGTGCTTCCCCAATCCCAACACGCACTCAGGGAGGCCCCCAGGTGCCTGGAGTCTCCGATCTGACCCTATTGGGTATTTAGCCTCTTCCAGCCCCTTGAACAACTTAGTGTAAATTTGGCATTTGTGATACTAATAACAAAAATTCACATCAACCCAGCTTTGGCTCCATGACATGTACTTGCTCTTCACAACCACTTTGTGAAGTAGAAGCCAGCATGAGGCCCATGTCACAGATGAGAAAGCTGAGGATCACTCATGCATATTCATGCACGCACATACATGGTCTGTACACACGGGACATGCCTACACTATCTCCAGCTGCCCTCCCCAGGCATGCACCTACAAGTTCATGTTTGCACATGGGAACACAGATGACCTGGTCCCATCAGGTCCAGAGCAGACAAGCCCAGAATATACGTGTACACACACACACACACACACACACACACACACACACATCTCTGCAGACTACATCTGATACACGAGTACGCACCTTCACACACAAATACCTCCTGCTGGAAAGCCAAGTTTGAATGAAGGGACCACAGCAACACATGCCCATGCACACACACGCGCGCGCACACACACACACACACACACACACACCTGCATGCACACCCACGGGCGCCCACCACCTGCCTCCCAGAGGCTCCATCTGCAGCCGGGAGGCTCAGCATCTCCCTGGGGAACATCCTGAGATGCAGCCTATTTTTAGAGCTACTGCCGGCTGGTGCTTCTCCCCCTTTTTGGCTTCTTAAGTTTTCCCGAGAAAACAGCAGCAGGTGCCGACAGAGCTGTGTCCCCGATGGATGACTCAGAATCGTGGCCCGGCCCCACTGGGTTATTTTTGAAGTCCTGTGAGCTCTGCCGCATACGGGCACCTCTGTCCTCTGTCCTTGCCTTCCTCGTTGCCCCTAGACTGGAGAGCCCAGGTGTGGCTGGGTGAGAGGCAGCTGCCTGAGAGTAGCAGGACCATGGGGCATGCCCTTCAGAATAGGGGATACTCAGAGCTGGTGGGCAGGACTACCGGGAAGGGCGGGAGGCAAGGGACTGGACTCTGGGAGAAGCACCCAAAAGCCTATCTTCCATGGGTTTGGTCAGCCTGCCTCTTATCTGCCTCTCTTTCCATCTCTGCTGGTCTCTGTTGCCTTTTTCTGAATGTCTCTGTCCAGTTCTTGCATGACCAGATCTGGGATTCCCCTTCTAAATTTGCTTCTTTGTCCTTGGGAATCAGGGACCCTGCAGCACGTCCCCAACACCCTCTGGTCCATTATAACTTCCTGGCCCCAAGAGTGTAGGCAGGACCCCCGCCCAGCCTCACAAAGTGACTGTCTGTCCCGAGAGAAATAGAGCTGTAGGGATCTTCCTCCCACCCCCACCTGCCCCGCCTGGGTTCCCCTCCCGACAGCCTGCATCTTGGGGGTTCACCGTTCAACTCCGGGAAATGGGAAGCCCTTACCCCACACCCCCAACCTTGCTTGATGAGAAATAGATTAAAAAAAGGTAGTTGACCTGCCCATACTCAAGTCATCTTCTGCCTCTTCTCCGTTCGTCTGCATCCCCAGGAAACTGAGGCAGGATGGAAGAGCTACTGCCCGGGTGAGACGAGGAGGTTGGCGTGGGCCGCGGGCTCCCACGCCTCACACCGGACGCGCTCAAGCACCCTGCTCTGCGCAGACACCCGGACCCACGCTTGCGCCCCCAAGGGCCCCCGGTCCCTCACGTACCGGCCGGCGCCGCAGCTCGGACACTTCGGCGGGGAAACTCCGGGGACACCGCGCCCTTGCCCACGCGGAGCCCAGCTCCCGGGAGGTCCCCGCACACACGCCGTGCGCGCTCCCCGCACAGACTCCGCGCACAGCACAGCGCTCCGCGGCGACCGCCCCCCGCTGCCCTGGGCCACCTCCACCGCGGCGCACGCTCGGGTGAGCGAGGGAGTGCGCGGCCCGGGTCCCAGGCTGCGCGGAGGCGGCGGCTGGACGCGCTCAGCCACCGGGTCGCGGGCTGGCTGCGGGTCCCTCCCGGGAGCAGCGCGGACTTTGCGCTGGGCGCAGGGAACCCGGGCTGGGGCCCCGCAGGTGGGCCAGGTCCTGGGGGCTGGACGGGAGAGGGGCCGCCATCGGTCCCGGGGCGTGGGGGGTTGCGGGCTCGCGAAACCCAGCTGAGCGCGCGGGTCTGGGGCGAGTCCAGCTGGGTGAGGACCGGCTGGGGTCTGCGCCTACCGTCGTCTTGGCCGTAGCCCCAGCCGTGGTGGCCGGTCATGCCGCTGCCGTCCCTGCAGCCGTGTACCTGCCGGCTCCGCTCGGTCCGCTTGCTCGGGCTGCGGCTCCGGCCCCGCTCGCTGCCGCGGAGCAGTCTCTTAAAACGCCGGCGGGCGGGAGGAGCAGTTCCCCGGGGACCCGCCCCCCACCCCCCAGCAGGGCGAGAGAGGCTGGCCCTGCCCTGCCCCCGCCCGCCCGCAGGCCCTCTGAGCCCAGAGTTGGAGGTGGGAGGTCGCGGAGAAGTAATCCTCCCCCCCTCCCCCCATCCCTACTCCTTCCAGGCCCGACAACTCGCCCTCCTTTCCCCCAGCGCCAGCACAGACTCCGGGACTCAGAGACTGCTCATGCAGAGAGCTGCATGGGCAGAGAATGTCTCCTCTACGTTGCATCCCCTCCCCAGGCTCGTCCCTGAGCGGCAAATGCCACCAGTGAAGACCCGTCTTCTAGGGGGGTGGATAGTCCCTTTTAAACCGCATACTGCACTGACCATAAAGTGTCCAGAACTGGAGCTTTCCCCGTTTGTCAGATGCCCTGGAGGATGCTAGGCCGAGCTTTGGGTCCTTCTTGCGATACAACATCGGCTTAACTTACATCGGCTTTGTTTGACAGCAGGAGACCGAGGTCAAGAGAGGTGAGATGACTTGCCCAAGGACATCTAGCCAGGGAGTGAGGGGTTCTGACCCAGTTTGCTTCACTCCACATGTGGTGGTCTTTACCACTTCTCTTTGGACCTGTGGATGTGAGGGTCCAGGAGTTTAGGGTAGAAGGAGGTATAGGACTAGCAATTCAAACCCTTGGTCCAGATGGAACCAGATCCCTAAAGAGGGAGCAGGGAGGAGTGGCATCAACCTATGGGCATGAGAACAGACAGACCCCCAGACACCAGCTGGCTCCCAGGTGGAGTCAAGACTGAGGCCCTGCCTCCCCTCTTCCTTCTTATTCTCCCTGTGGCTCCCTTCTGCCTTCAGGGACCCCTTGCCTGACCCTCCCTAGCCCCCTCTCCTTGCCCCCCTTTGACCTTAGCACACCTGCTGGGAGTGCAAGCCCTCCTCCTGCACTCAGCCTCAGTGCCTGCCTCATCCAACCTTTTCCCACCCACAAGCCCTGGTCCTTGCTGTGCCCTCCTCCTGGTATGTCCTCTGTCTTCCACCCACTAGCTCCAGCCGGCCCAATCTGATTCATCTTAGCATGTGGCCTTGTGCCAAGGATAGGGCTTGTCTCTGGCTAAGCCTCAGCAGGCAGTTTTGGGAAGATAAACAGATGGGTAGATGGAAGGACAGACAAATGATGCCATCCAGGGCCCTATACCCAACAGGAGTGGAAGAGCCATTTGTAGAATGTCTGCTGGTCAGACCTTGACCAGGGGACACTATTTCAGGCTCCGCTCTCAGTTGACCTTGGGAAGGAATCTATCATTCCCTCTACCTGGCTCTCCTATATCTCTAGGTCTGTCTCAGTTTCTCTTTCCCAGATAGAGTGTAGAGATTGACAGCTGGTTCACTGGAATAACATCAGAGATTGCTTGTCATGCTGTGATGCCCCTCTCTGACCCAGGAGCAGGAAGAGGCTCTCTGTATAAATCTGACCTTAGCCCAGCATGGTGGTGTATGCCTGTAATCCCAGTGCCTGGGAGGCTGAGACAGGAGGATCACAGATTTGTGGCCAGCCTTAGCAATTTAGTGAGACCCTGTTTCAAAATAAAAAACAAAATAGGGCTGGAGGTATAGCTCAGACATAGAATGTCCCCTAGGTTCAATCCCCAGTGCCACAAAATAAATGAATGTGTGTGTGTGTGTGTGTGTGTGTGTGTGTGTGTGTGTGTGTTTTAATCTGACTTTACTGTAGGGTCAGAGGACTGAGATAGAGATGCAAGGGGTTGTCCCCAAGACCAACAAGTAACAAACAGTCCAGCATTGTCAAAGGCCCAGGTCTCCAAGCCATAAACACCACCAACTGATCAAGAAGACAAAAGTAGACAGGTGTGGTGGTGCATCTGCCACCCAGTACTTGGGAGGCTGTGACAGGAAGATCGCAGGCTTAAGACTAGCCTCATCAATTTAGAGAGACCCTGCTTTAAAATAAGAAATAAAATCAGGCTGGGAAGCTGGGCGTGGTGGAGCATGCTTGTAATCCCAGTACTTGGGAGGCTGAGACAGGAGGATCTAGGTTTGTGGCCAGCCTCAGCTACTTGGTGAGGCTCTCTGCAACTTAGTGAGACCCTGTTTCAAAATAAAAAGAATAAAAACAAACAAACAAACAAAAAGGACTGTGGGTTGCCCCTGGGTTCAATCCCCAACACCAAGGACAAAACAACAAGAAAACAAAATAACAAAGGCATGCTTCTGAGGGAGGACTGCAGCCTTGATCTCCCAGAGGGGCCAGACACCCTTCTTCTGCAACATATTTAGGGATCTAGGGACAGCAGAACCCCATTGACCCACATCCTCCTCACAGCAACCCAGGCCTTTTCCTGTCTTTATTTATAGTACTTAAAAATAAAATTGGATGCCGGGCATGGTGGCCCATGCTTGTAATCCCAGCATTTGGGGGGCTGAGACCTGAGAATCCGGGTTCGCGGCCAGCCTCAGCTACCTAGTGAGGCACTCCACAACTTAGTGAGACCCTGTTTCAAAATAAAGAATAAAAAATAGGGCTGGGGGTATAGCTCGGAGGTAGAATGCCCCTGGGTTCAATCCCCAGTACCACAAATAAATAAATAAATAAAAATAAAATTAGAATCCTTCACGTAGTTTTGAATCCAGCTTCATCCACACAGCAACCCTGGGAGGATTTTTGCCCCATTTTACAGATGAGGAAGGCAAGGCTCAGAGAGGTTATTGATAGGCTCAAGGGTGCACAGTGAGTGACAGAGGAAGGATGAAAACCCAGGACTGCTGGGTTCCTCATTCAACATTATCTAGAATCATGGAAGGGGATGAAGTGGATTTCAAATTTGTTTTTCATTTGCGTATATATGCACAGTTCTCTCCGGAAGGACCTAACAGAGCCTGGGGGAAAGGTTGTGCTTCCAGGGAGGAGCCCAGAGATGGGAAGGTTGGGGGAGAGCACAAAATAGGAGTGGGAAGGACACGAGAGCTTTACCAACTAGTCCTTAGTACCTTCGGAAGGAACTAAAGTATACACAGTGTATTACCTCTTCACCAATCAAACAAAAGTTGATTCAATTCTTTCCTTCCTGCAGCCTGTCGTCAGCAATTTTCCCTGGGTACTGGGAACTCAGGCAGGTGAGAGGAGCCAATGACATCTGCCTTTCTCAGGTGTAGCCCCAGTTGCCCCAGCAGCCCACTCAGGTCAACTTGAGGGAGCCTATGCCCCCATCCAGGCGCCTCCGGTCTCAATTATATGCTATCTTTAAAGCTAAATTGATTTCTCTGCTTGCGCATTGCTCTTTGGTCTCATTGGCACCAGTAGCCTTTGGTTTTCACCATTTATGGGAAAGGATGGGGGACGTGGGGAATATGATGAGCAGCTTGCAAAGCCATAGCTCACAAATCAAAGAACCTTGACCAGGTCTCACTTTCCTTCTTGAAAGTACAGTGTTTTTGCTCTTCAACTAGGTGATAAAGGGATTATCTCTGCCTTGCCCAACTCATGGGGACCGATGTGCACAAGTGTTGAAACAACAGATGTCCAATGCTGCACCAACAGGCAAAATTATGCCTCCTTCTCACTGTTTGTTATATATAGGGTCAGTGCGCCAGGTTAGAAACCCTGTTTCACATTGGGCATGGTGGTGCACGCTTGTAATTCCAGTACTTGGGAGGCTGAGACAGGAGGATCCGGGTTCGCGGCCAGCCTCAGTTACTTAGTGAGGCCCTCTGCAACTTAGTGAGAGCCTGTTTCAAAACAAAGAATAAAAAATAGGGTTGGGGGTGTAGCTTGGAGTTAGAATGCCCCTGAGTTCAATCCCCAGTACCACAAAAAAAGAAACCCTGTTTCATATATATGTATATTTATTTATATATGTATACTTATTTATTATTTGCAGTACAGGGGCATTCTACCCTTAGCAACACTCCTGGCCCTATTTTTTATTCTTTCTTTTGAAACAAGGTTTCACTAAGTTGCAGAGGGCTTCACTAAGTAGCTGAGGCTGGCTGTGAACCTGCAATACTCTTGTCTCAGCTTTCCAAGTACTGGGATTACAGTGTGCACCACCATGCCCGGCTGTATGTGCATATATAAACCTGGGCTTGACATCTACATCACTGGCTGAGTGACCTGGGCAAGTTGCTTCACCTCTTTGAGTTTGAGGTCTTTTATTTGTTTGTTTTTAACCTATTAGATAGGAATAAAGAGTCTAGCAGGTCAACCAGAGTGTCAAATCAGATAATATCTGTGAGCCTCCTGGTACTAAAGAGTTAGACCCTAGGACCACTACTGTTACCTCTTTCTCTTAGCTTGTTGAGCACATTTAAAACCCCAAATAAAGATGGGGAGGTGGCACATGCCCATAATCTCAGCTACTCAGGAAGCTGAAGCAGGAGGATCATGAGTTCAAGGCCAATATGGGTCACACAGCAAAATCCCATCTCAAAACAAAACAAAACCCCCCAAACATTCCTTTTCCAATTATAGTCGTGATACTTATTTATTGTAGAAAAATCATGAGAAACAAATAAACATAAAAAGAAATTTTAAATCACTAGTTATAGCACTAACCAAGGATCAACACTGTTAACCTTTTATGTACAGAGTAATCAGAAATATAACTTTTTTTTAGATTTTTTTAAAATCTAATGCCCTAGGTAAGCATTTCCTTGCTTGATTAGACTTGAAAAACTTGACACAATACTCTCACATTGCTCTGGTATATGTGCTATTTCCAGTTTTCGCTACTGTAAACAGCACTGCAGTGAACACCCTTATTTATACATCTTCGTGTGTGTCTGATGATTTCCTTGGGATAAATTGCTAGAAGTAGAATTACCAAATTAGATGATGTACACATTGCCAAGTAACATATTTTAAAGTGCAGAAAATATGGTGGAAGTAGTTTTAGAAATTTATTCTTTCACTCAGCAAACATTTATCAAAGACTTATTAGGTCTCAAACACTGGGCCATGTATGGGTGGTACGACCGTGAACACTGTAGACCCCTGCGGTCTCAGGGAGCTTATAGGACAGGGGCAAGAATCAGCCAGTGAGCACCAGGGTGAGAAGGGCTGGGATGGTCGAGGGCAGGCAGGGAGGGCTAGTGGCTAAGGTCCTAGAGGTATCCTGAGTTGGGAATCATTTTTCCTGGCCAGTTTCCCATAGACTATAGGTTGCCCAAGACTTCCTGGGAGTCCATAGATACAGGCTTCCCTATATGAGACCAACAAAGATGGATAAATATCTGATTGGAGTTGGAGTCTGGCCAGATCTGTTGGGAGTATTTGTTTCTAATCTCTTACTTTTTTGTATTCTCCTCCTCTCTCCAAGCCTCTACTCTCTGCAAAGCAAGGTTAAATGGCAGTGTCTACTGCAACTTGGGTGGTTGTGAGCACAGGAGTTGGTGCATGTCAAAGGCCTGTGTAGTATATATAGTCAGTGCTCAGTAAACAGGGGTGATATTGTGGTGAGGGGAACTCAGATTTCTCTCCTGTTCAGCACTGGTCGGCCTAGCTCAGTGGTTCTCAAACCCAGGTATGCTTCAGAATCACCTGGAAGGTGTGTTGAATAGTTTCCTGGGCCTCGCTGCAGAGTTTCTGATTTAGCAAGTCTGGGATAGGGCCAAAAATTTGCGTTTTTTAACAAATTTCCTAGTGATGTTGATGCTGCTGCTCCAGGATAACACTTTGAAAAACAATGACCTAAATGAATCAGGCCATGGCTTCCTAGTCTGATACCTTTGCTTTGCTGTACTCCACAAAAGGAAAAATACCCAAGTAGGCCTGAGTTCCTACATGGCAGTGGTTATATCAAATCAGCTTCCACAGCTCCAGCAAAGGCACCTCTGCATGCTTCTATGGGTGGAATTGTATGCCCTGCAAAAGTTATTGAAGTCCTAATCCCCCAGTATCTGTGAATGTGATCGTTTTCCATAGGGTCTTTTTTTTTTTTTTTTTTTTTTTTTTTTTTTTTTTTTTTTTTTTTTTTTTTTTTTTTTTTGCGGTACTGGGGATTGAACTCAGGGGCATTCTACCTCCGAGCTATACCCCCAGCCCTATTTTTTATTCTTTATTTTGAAACCGGGTCTCGCTAAGTTGTGGATTGCCTCACTAGGTAGCTGAGGCTGGCCTCGAACCGGGATCCTCCGGTCTCAGCCTCCCAAATGCTGGGGTTACAAGCGTGTGCCACCACGCCCGGCCTTCCATAGGGTCTTTGTATATGTAATCAAGTTGAGATAAGATTATTAGGTGGGTCCTGATCCAACATGACTGCTGTCCTCATAAGAAGAGAAGAGACACAGAATGAGGCAAAAAGGGAGAGTGCCGTGTGACAAGGGAGGCAGAGATTGGAGTGCTTCAGCTGCAAGCCAAGGATTGCTGGCAAATCACCAATACAAGAAAGAGGCAAGGGACTCTCCCCTGTAGGTTTCAGAAGGAGCATAATCCTGCCCACACCTTGATTTCAGACTCAGAACTGTGAAAAACACATTTCTTTTGTTTTAAGCCACCCAGTTTGTGGCTCTTTGTTATGGCAGTCCTAGGAAATGAATTCCCTGAGGTATCTTTTTACAGACACCACCAACACAAGCCTTTACAAAATCATGCATTTCTTCATAGGCAGTACAAGTCCTCCTGTACCCTTCTTCCCTCCTCACCAAACTAGGGGATGTCTCCTCTCTTACAGTCCTTGACTGCAACAAACATGAGAGGCTAAGCAGAGAACTTTCACCTGTTACCTTTTGACCTTCCTACATTCCCTGGACACATTTATTATCTCTTGTATCTCACCTGTCCAACGGGAGAAGGAAATGTGACAGCAGCATAAAGCACATGATGAGCTGGGAAAGCCTTGTGCCTCTGTCTCCCATCATTTCTGCCCTATGGATGTCAGGTAGGGGCCGGGGAAGTTACAGGAGGGTGTGCCCCCACCCTGGTCCTGGAGACCATGCCCAGGGAAGTGTGTTCATCATCACTACATCTTTACTGTCACTTTGTGTCCTTCTGCTGTCCCCACCTAGAGGGAATAGGTGTGGGCATGGGGATCTGTGTTCATTTTCACCTTGCCTCAGGCAATTATTAACTTGAATATGCCTGTGGGGTCTGGGATATAGAGGGGAAGGCATCCTTATCTCCCTCCCCGCTGACCACCTGGCCTCTAGCCTCCTCTTTCTTCCCCTTCCTCATGGAATTACCTCCTTCCTTGACACCCATCCCCACAGGACAGCTATCTTCTTCCTGAAAAGGAGCCTTTCCAAGAAATAGGGGGCTTTACATTTCTCTTCATTTGTATCTTTATGATCCTCACAACCCTGCCCCTGACATCTCTCAAGCTTCCCCCTGCCCACTCCCTTTCCTTCACCCAACCAAATTTCTCACTAGCATCTACAGCCTACTTTGCCTACTTTGTCTCCTAGAGATGACACCTGCTGTTCCTTTTTCTTAACACCTTCCATCCCTATAGCACATGAAGTATTCCTGGAAACCGGTCCTGGTGATGAACACCTATAATCCCAGGAATTGAGAGGCTGAGACAGGCTGCTTCCAGATGAGTGCAGCGGCACACACCTGTAATTGCAGGGCTTGGGAATATGAGGCAGGAGAATGGCAAATTCGAGGTCAGACTGGGCAATTTAAGTGAGACCCTGTCTCAAAATAAAAAAGAGCTGGTGATATATAGCTCAGTGGCAGAGCACTCCTAGATTGAATCCCCAGGAAACACACACACACACACACACACACACACACACATACACACACACACACACACACACACACACACAGATGAGTGAGGTAGACTCCTCTGTGCATGCCTACCACCCCAGCTTCCTTCTATAAAAGGGCCACATTGTCTGGTAAGTGCATGTTTACTGTCCCTCTCTGCTCAAGTGACTGTGAACTGTCTAAGAACAGGGCCAGACTTACTGCTCTGCAGCTGGGAGCAGCTAGTTTGTAGTTTAAAACAGGCTCTTAGGTGTGGGTGGTTATGTGACAGGATGAAAGAAATGAATGAACAATAACGATCATTATGATTAAAGTTATTCATACAAATTTTTTTTTTGGTGTGTGTGTGTGTGTGTGTGTGTGACTTTGTGTATTCAAAATCTTATTTAAATCTAACACACCCCTCTGAAGGAGACCCATTCATTCCCATTGCACAGGTGAGCAAACTGAGGATTTAAACAGGACACAGCACAAGTGATTAAAATCCAAGTCGGCCTGGTTGCCATGCCCGAGTTCTCCAGGATTACTGCACCGAGGGGGTCCGACTGGGGCAGTAGCGGCGCTGGGACAACAGAACAGTCCAGACCACCAGTTTCAGCCTGGCTCCCGGCCTGCGCCGGGGTGTGCCGGTGACGCGTGCGCAGTGCAGCGGCGGCGCCCCCTGCCGGTGGCGCGCGGGAGGTGGTGGCGGCGGAGGGCGCTCAGTGCGGCTCAGTGCGCCTGCGCGCGTGCGGAGCCGGTGGCGGTGCTCGGAAGCGGCTCTGCTAGTCGCGCGGAAGGCGCGGCAATGGCGCAGCCAGGGAAGCTGCTGAAGGAGCAGAAGTATGACCGGCAGCTGAGGTGAGCGGGGCTCACCAAACCGAGCGGGCGGGCTGGCGGGCTCCCCGGCGTCCGGGCCCGTCCTAAGCGCGGGGTGGCGCGGGCGGGCCTCCCGCAGGCCTCGGGCCAGGCCGGGCCGTGAGGGCGCGGGAGCCGGCGCTCTGGGCTCCAGGTCTGAGTACTCCGCGAAGGCCAGGACTTCTCTTCCCCGAGGGGCGCGCTCGCCCACCACGCGGCCTGCGAGTGGAGGTGCACAGCCCGCAAGTCAGCCGGGCCCCGGGGTGTCTGTCCGCCCTGCCTCACTACGCCCAGGCCCCTCTTTTTGTAGATGGGGGGTACCCCATCCCGACCGCCGAGACCTGCACCGAGAGTCAGGCATTGTCCTAAGCCAGCGCCGTCCAGTAGAAATATACTACTAATCACATGCGAGTCACTTAGGTATATAATTATAAATTTTGTAGTAGACACCTTAAAAAAAAAGTAAAAAGAAAAAGTGAAATAAATTTTTATAACGTATTTAACCCAGTATGTGCAGAATAGTACCATTTCAACGCACAATCAATATAGAAAGTTAGTATTTTACTCTTTTCCCCACACTGTTTTAGAAATCAGGTATTTTACTCTTACAGAACATTTTATTTTTTGGTACTGGGGATTGCACCCAGGGGCATTCTACCTGGGAACTGCACTCCTGCCCAATTTTTATGTTGCAGCAGAGTCTTGCTAAATTAGTGCACACAGGCTTCGAACTTATTATCCCAGTGTGAGTATCCCAAGTACTGGGATTACAGGTGTGCACCACCGTGCTTGGTTACAGCATATCTTAATTTATGCTAGGCTTGCGGGGCGTGGTGGCACACTTGTAATCCCAGTACTTGGAAGGCTGAGACAGGAGGATCTCACTGTCACGGCCGGCCTCAGCTACTTAGTGAGGCCCTCTGCAACTCAGTGAGACCCTGTTTCAAAATAAAGAATAAAAAATAGGACTAGGGGTATAGCCTGGAGATAGAATGTCCCTGGATTCAATCCCTAGTACAGAAAAAAGAAATTATGTTAGTCGTATTTCTAGTGCTCAGTTGCCACATGTGGCCAATGGCTTAACAGATGGGACAGATTTAAACCATCAGGCTGATCTTTGGCTACTTCCCTCCCCTTTCCTATTCCTTCCTCATTCCTTATTTATTGAACATCTTCTATGTGTTGAGTCAGTGGAGGTAATTAAAATACATGCCCCACTTCTTCCTGGAGCCCCCTAGCCAAGAGAAGTTAAAATATGTTCTTAAGGACTGAAGCTTCCATTTGGACCTACAGCCTAGTGCTGTAGGGGCTTTAGGTACTTAGTTCTTAGAGTATCCTTGAAGGCAGACATTCCTTCTGCTTTACAGATGGAGAAACTAAGTCTTGGAGAAGTTAGGTAACTTGCCCAGAACTCCCCATGTTTTTAAACTCAGGCCCTCGGGCTTTTCCAGAGCTTGTATCTGGTTACATCACTCCTCCTAAGCTTCTGGGGAAAGAAGCAAAGGGACAGAGCCCTTGTCACTGCCATATTTTCATGTCTATTCTTAGAGTTCTTGTGTTTTTTTTTTTTTTTTTTTTTTGCGGTACTGGGGATTGAACTCAGGGGCATTCTACCTCCGAGCTACGCCCCCAGCCCTATTTTTTTTTTTATTCTTTATTTTGAAACCGAGTCTCACTAAGTTGCGGAGGGCCTCACTAGGTAGCTGAGGCTGGCCGCGAACCTGGATCCTCCGGTCTCAGCCTCCCGAATGCTGGGATTACAAGCGTGCGCCACCACGCCCGGCTCTAGAGTTCTTGTGTTTTGAATGCAAATATAATCCTACATGACCAAGCTGAGAAGATAGTTGAGGTTACTAAGCTCTAGAAGAGGGCTTTTACTGAGTCTTTTCCATTGAAGGACCAAATTTTACTTTTCATAACTTCAAATTGGTTATTGGTTTGGAAATGTTAGAAAGAAGCATGAGCAAAGTCATGTGACCAGGTAGCAGTCTCAAAACCTTGGTTGTCAGGCCAGCAAGATAATAAAGAGGATTGCTTTCTTATTTGGCTCCTTTCTTGAAACATATTACCTAGAGATGCACCAGTATTGTTAGGCTCATTCTCTTAACTACCTAAGCTTCTGTCAACCAAATATGTCTACGTGCCCTACTTTTACAGAAAAAGACATGTTTCTTTCTTTTTTTTTTTTTTTTTTTTTTTTTGCGGTACTGAGGATTGAACTCAGAGGCATTCTACCTCTGAGCTATACCCCCAGCCCTATTTTTTATTCTTTATTTTGAAACAAGGTCTCACTAAGTTGCGGAGTGCCTCACTAGGGAGCTGAGGCTGGCTTCGAACCCGGATCCTCCAGTCTCAGCCTCCCAAATGCTGGGATTACAAGTGTGTGCCACAATGCCCCGCAGAAAAAGACATGTTTCTAGTTCATCTGGTTCTTCCAGACTATTCCACCATTCATTTGACAGCTGTTCAATTTTCTCCTACTGTGCCATGTATTGGGGCTCTAGTAGTAAACACATGGGATGGTCTAGGTCCTTATGGAACTTAGAGTGGAGAGATAATACTCAGCAAATAAAAATCTGAATGGAGCAGTTGGTTGTGAATTTGCTCTACACAGTAAGGAGAATCTGCTTTAGATCAAATGACAGGAAAGGCACATTAGAGGTCTTTCTCAGTCCACTGTGCTGTTGGTACTTACCTGGCTATGGCATTTTTTAATGATTTGCCCCCCCCCCATACTTTCTGTACTGACAAGAAAAGATAAATTAATTGTTATTTTGAGGGGAGAAGTAACCAAGTTGGCATGAAAGCTATGATACGTGTATGATCATGTACCTTGCCCTGTTAATGATATTCTGATGTAAATCAATTTATGAAATACTTTTCTAATTGGTATTAGTTATTTGTGTTAATGTATGCATTTATTAATCATGCTATTAGAATGTTCATCAGATGTTAAATTTTAAGACTTTTATAGAAGTCAGTGTGAGAGACTTTTCAGGTGATAATAATTCTGTTTTCTTGCTAAAACCTTTGCTTTCTAACTGTGAGCTACATCCACCCCCAGCACTTTTTTATTTCTTGCCTTAAAACAGGGGCTCACTACGTTACTGATAGTCTTGCTACGCTGCTGAGGCTGTCCTTGAACCTGTGATCCTCCTGTTTTAGCCTCCCAAGTACTAGGATTACAGGCCTGTGCCACCATGCCTGGCTCTATATCAAGATCTTAAATGCACTGGATCCACATAATTTAGGAGAAATGAAATAGAGAACAGGTTAGGTTTTGGGTACAAGACACTTCTTTTATTTTTTACTTTTATTGGTACATTATAGTCTCATATCATAATGTGGTTCATACTCATAGCGACATGCATACACACCCACTTGGTGAGCTTTCCCTCAGTTCCCTCCCCATTCTCCCCTTTCCCCATACAAGATAGTAAGATAGGCATTGAAGCCTGGCATGCTAGTGTATAGTACACTTGTAATCCCAGTACTTGGGAGGCTGAGACAGAAGAATCACCAATTTGAGGCCAGCCTCAGCAACTTAGTGAGGCCCTCTGCAACTTAGTGAGACCCTGTTTCAAAATAAAAAATAGAGCTGTATAGCTCAGAGAGATAATGCCCCTGAGTTTAATCCCCAGTACCCCACCCCCCCAGGAGATTTGCATTGGTATTCTCACATATATGCATAATGCTAATGAAGCATTTCCTTAATTTATTTTCCCTCCACCCTCCCCTAGACCACCTCCCTCACTTCATTGGAGTTTCTCCTCCATTATCTAAAATCCTTCTTGTGTCACAATTTCTCCCTAGTTTCCATATATGAGAGAAAACATAGCACCCTTCACCTTCTGTGATTGGCTAATTCCACTTAACATAATGTTCTCCAGATCCATTCATTTTCCTGCAAATGACATAATTTTGTTCTTCTTTATTGCTGAGAATTCCATTTTGTGATTATCCTATAATTTTGTTATCCATTAATCTGTTGATGGACACCTAGGTTGGTTCCATAATTTGACTATTATGAATTGTACTGCTATAAACATGGATATGCATATATTACTATAATATACTTTTTTTTTCTCTGAATCTCCACACTGGTCTCCATAGAGGCAGTACAAATTTGCAGTCCTATCAACATTGTAGAGGAGTTCCTGTTCCCCCACATCCTCCCCAGCATTTGTTGTTGTTTGACTTCTTAATGCCATTCTTTTTTTTTTTTTTTTTGTGGTACTGGGGATCGAACCCAGGGGCATTCTACCTCTGAGCTACACCTCCAGCCCTATTTTTTAGTCTTTATTTTGAAACAGGGTCTCACTAACTTGCGGAGGGCCTCACTAAGTAGCCAAGGCTGGCCGTGAACCTGGATCCTTAGGTCTCAGCCTCCCAAGTACTGGGATTACAAGCGTGCGCCACCACACCCGACTTTATTTTACTTTCTTAAGAAACAGGATCTTGCTATGTTGTCCAGGCTGGCCCTGAACTTGGCTCAAGGGATCCTTCTGCTTTATCCTCCTGAGTACCTGGTTCTACAGGCACACGTCATAGTGCCTGGCTAAGACACTTCTTTAATGTCGATGAGTATATCTATAGACATTCTGTTTTGTAAGTAATCTGGTTTGAAAAGAGTAATGGAGAAGGAACTAGAAGGCCAATTTGATTTGATGCTGCTCTCCAAACCATACAAAGTATAACCTGTTCAAGTCTTTGGTTATTCTGCCATATAGTCCTCATGTTGATATCTGTTCTTATCTCACATGTTTGCTATAGTTATCACACCAGTTATTCCATGCAAGAACATTTTAAAGATCAAAGTTCACCATTCAAGAAAGTTTCATTTTTGTGAAAGTTTTTTAAATGTTAAATTTTTGTCTTGTTTTGTAGGTTGTGGGGTGATCATGGGCAAGAGGCTTTGGAATCTGCTCATGTTTGCCTAATAAATGCAACAGCTACAGGAACTGAAATTCTTAAAAACTTAGTATTACCAGGTAATGTAGTTTAGTGGTTGCATTCTAAATTGATTTCTTTAAGGTTCTGATTTAGAAATACATATTCTTGTCTGACTCTGTTTTATTTCCCAGGTATTGGATCATTTACAATCGTTGATGGAAATCAAGTCAGCGGAGAAGATGCTGGAAACAAGTATGTTCTATTCTTTTCAATATATACATGTTAGGGAATGCAGCACACAGCTATGGAAGGGCAAGGCCTGAAGCTTAGCTTTACATCCTTAATCAGTGACTTAACTCCACATCAGAAATCATCCATATGTTTAGGATTATGGCGAGAAGGAAGTGCTAGCACAAAGTAAGGTGTCTGGCAAATAGGCCATTAACACAAAGTACTCATCACTACTGTCTTTACTGTTACTAATAAAAGGGATAGAGCTGGGCTTGGTGGTGCACGCTTGTAATCCCAGTACATGCGAAGCTGAGATAGGAGTATTGCAGGTTTGAGGACAGCCTCAGCAAGTAGTGAGATTGTCATCAACCTAGCAAGATCCTGTTTCAAAATAAAAAATAGGGCTGGGAGTGTAGCTTAGAGGTAGAATGCCTTTGGGTTCAATCCCCCATACCATACACACACAAAAATAAAAAATAAAAGGAATAGTCATTATTCCCTTGTTTGTGAAATCTGGTTACTTTCTAAGCCCTTGTATATATTCCTAGGTGTTAGTATATAATTAGCAATAATAATACTTGGAGATTATAAGAATAAGAAAATACCTTTTATTTGTGTTGTCTTCTAAGTTCAGTCCAGGTATGTCTCTCACTGTATTATAGTTGTTCTATAAAATGCTATTTTAAACATGACCTATATATTATTCTTTACGGATTATTATAGTTAGACTTTCAGAGCATTCTCAAATTAGATTTCAAGCTCACCTTTTCAGGGATTTGAAGTCTGGGATTTCTCATTGTATTTGTCAGTAAATAATAACAATAAATAAATACAATGAAGATCAGAATTTAGTTCATATTTAGCTTTGATACTTTTTCTTAGGAGGTAGTACAGTTTCTGCTATTCACAGCACAGTCCTTTTATTGCTGTTTGTCCTATTACCCTTCTTACTTGGTTGACTACAGTAGGATATGATAAGAATAAGGTTTCTTTTCTTTCTTTTTTTTTTTTTTTTTTTTTGCGGTACTAGGGATTGAACTCAGGGGCGTTGTACCTCTAAGCTATATCCCCAGCCCTATTTTTTTTAATTCTTTATTTTGAAACCGAGTCTCACTAAGTTGCGGAGTGCCTCACTAGGTAGCTGAGGCTGGCCGCCAACCCGGATCCTCCGGTCTCAGCCTCCCGGTCTCAGCCTCCCGAATGCTAGGATTACAAGCTAACGCCACCACGCCCAGTTCTCTTTTCTTTTTTTAATGGAGCTGAGAGCTTGTGCCACAAAATAGCACCCTGACTCTGTTAGCAGCCCTACCTAATCAGATAATCATATCTGGGCCTTGGGGCATGATGGGGGTATGTGTGGAGAGCCAAATAAATCTATTATAGTGTCTTGCAGAAGCAAGTGGTTCAATACAGCATTTCCCTAGGGTTATCTGAGGAATACTGGTTCTGTGGAACATTAATAGCTGTTAAATGGGCCAGTGGCTTCTGTGGTCAAACAAGTTTGGGAAATGGGTCAAATGAAGTTAAATTTTCTTTACTAAAAAACTTTAATATTAGCCAAGCATGGTGATACACGCTTATAATCTTGTACTTGAGAGGCTGAGACAGGAGAATCACAGGTTTGACACCAGCCTTAGCTACTTTGTGAGGCCCTCCGCAATTTAGTGAGACTGTTTCAAAATAAAAAATAAAATAGAGCTGAGGTTAGAGCTCAGAGGTAGAATGTCCCTAGGTTCAATCCCCAGTACCCCCCCCCAAAAAAACTTTAATATCATGTATGTTATATGTATTATGAATTTCCAAGAAGGAAATACAGTGTGTAGTGTTTTCCTACTTTTTTTTTTTTAGCTTGGGAACCCTTTTCTTTCAGAGTATCTTGTGAAATTTGTATTTTGTGTTGCACAGTTTGGGAACCATTGATCTATTAGCCCAGCTTTGTTTATATGTTTCACCTCATTTCTTCCTCTAAGAAGGCTGCTACAATCTGTTATCAAGTTGGAGTTTGGTTTATACTATGAATGCAATACACATGTTATCACAAGTTTTTCCTTTATAGCTGTATAAGCTTTTAATTTATTTTTTTATTCTGTCCACTTTAGTTTTTTCCTTCAAAGAAGCAGTATTGGCAAGGTAAACAATCAATTTGCTATAGAATATAGTTGTATGTGTCCATCTAATAATGCCATTATGTCTAGATTGTCTAAAAAGCTTTGACTTTAAAAGATCTTATTATCTACTGGGCTTGGTGGGCAGGTACCTCTAATCCCAATACATTTTTTTTTTTTGGAACTGGGGATTGAACCCAGGGGCATTCTACCTCCAAGCTACACTCCCAGTCCTATTTTTTATTCTTTATTTTGAAACAGGGTCTCACTAAGTTGCGAAGGGCCTCACTAAGTAGCTGAGGCTGGCCATGAACCCAGATACTCCTGTCTCAGCCTCCCAAGTACTGGGATTACAAGCATTCGCCACCAAGCCCGGCTCTAATCCCAATACTTGAGACAGTAGGATCACGGGTTGGAGGCCAGTTTAGTGAAACTCCCAGCAATGTAGTGAGACCTTGTTTCAAAAAAGGGTTGGAGGATGCCGGACGTGGTGGCAAATGCTTGTAATCCCAGCATTCGGGAGGCTGAGACAGGAGTATCTGGGTTCGAGGCCAGCCTCAGCTACTTAGTGAGAACCTCCGCAACTTAGTGAGACCTGTTTCAAAATAAAGAATAAAAAATAGGACTATGGGTGTAGCTCAGAGGTAGAATGCCTCTGGGATCAATCCCTAGTACCACAAAAAAAAAGGGGGAGGAGGAGGCTGAAGGTGTAGCTTGGAGGTAGAATATTCCTGGGTTCAATCCCCAGTACCTAAATTAATTAATTAATTAATACATGAATGAATGAACAAGCTTATCATTTGAGAAAAAAAGTTAAGTTAGCTCATTTTCTAATCTGGTAAATCTTTATATGTTTAGAAGCTTAAGAATTTAGAAGTGCTGTCTGATTTTACACTATGTTGTATTAAAGTCTTGAGTAACAATATTCAGAGGGAGCCGGGCGTGGTGGCGCACGCTTGTAATCCCAGCATTCGGGAGGCTGAGACCGGAGGATCCGGGTTCATGGCCAGCCTCAGCTACTTAGTGAGGCACTCTGCAACTTAGTGAGACCCGGTTTCAAAATAAAGAATAAAAAATAGGGCTGGGGGTGTAGCTTGGAGGTAGAATGCCCCTGAGTTCAATCCCCAGTACGCAAAAAAAAAAAAAAAAAAAAAAACCAATATTCAGAGGGATTGAGTATCCTGGTTAACAAAATTTTTAACTGAAGTTAGCTAGAGATTCTTTTTATATTTCAAATAAAATGTTACAAAACCAACCAGGTGTTGTGGCCCACACTTGTAATCTTGGTACTTGGGAGGCTGAGACCTGAGGATTGCTGGTTCAAGGACAGCCTCATCAACTTAATGAGACTCTTAGCAACCTAGCAAGACTCTGTTTCAAAACAAAAAATAAAAAGGGATGGGGTGCTGGGCATGGTGGCGCATGCTTATTATCCCAGCATTTGGGAGGCTGAGACCATAGGATCTGGGTTCGTGGCCAGCCTCAGCTACCTAGTGAGACCCTCTGCAACTTAGTGAGACCCTGTTTCAAAATAAAGAATAAAAAATAGGGCTGGGGGTATAGCTCGGAGGTAGAATGCCCCTTAGTTCAATCCCCAGTACCGCAAAAAAAAAAAAAAGTGATGGGGTATAGCTTCAATATACAATGCCCTTGGGTTCAATCCCCAGTACTACATTTATTAATCTGAATGGAAGTTGCAGTTATTTTAATGACTGACCACTCTTGTTATATGGATTGTGTATGTGGGCTGTTACAGTGAGTCTGAACTTGATCCAGGATATCCTTGCCTGCTAACCAGGTTGTTTGTTTTGTTTTGTCATTTGCCTAATTGAAAAAGTCAAGGACAAATAATGTAGTTAATTAAGAACTCTGGATAATGACATTTTAGCTCTGTTTTAGGTAGCAATTTGCTCGACCCTCAGTTTAAACACCATGGGAAGCAGAGTTGTAAAACCTAAGTGTGATAGTTTCAAAGTGTATTTTGCCTGGTCTGTAAATTGGGGGATTACATTGTAACTATTTTCTAATTCAAATAAAATGCTTTGTTTCTAAAAAGAACCGAGCTGAAGCTGCCATGGAATTCTTACAAGAACTAAATAAAGATGTCTCTGGAAGTTTTGTGGAAGAGGTATACTATTTATGTGCATTACTATCTCTATGCTGAAATGTAATTTTTTTTTTTTTTTTGGCGGTACTGGGGATTGAACTCAGGGGCATTCTACCTCCGAGCTATACCCCCAGCCCTACTTTTTATTCTTTATTTTGAAACAGGGTCTCACTAAATTGCGGAGTGCCTCACTAAGTAGTTGAGGCTTGCCGAGAACCCGGATCCTCTGGTCTCAGCCTCCCAAATGCTGGGATTACAAGCGTGCACCACCACGCCTGGCTTAAAATATAATATTTAATAATTCAAAGCCCTAGAAACTTAGAATTTTGAATCTTTGTATTATTTATGTTTAGTTAGAATTGAATTTGTTGCCTTATGTATTCTAAAATAGCTCAATAACTGTTTCTGTTATGTCTAATATGATTGTGAAATTGTTGGATTTTTTTCCCCTGTCCTATTTAGAGCCCAGAAAACCTTCTAGACAATGATCCTTCATTTTTCTGTAGGTTTACTGTTGTGGTTGCAACTCAGCTTCCTGAAAGGTAAGTTTTGATATTAATATTTTATTTTAGTCTTACTAGATTTATATAGTTTTATTTTCTCTGTACAGTCTGATATGATTTCTAAAATTCTTAAATTCTATAGAAATCTTCAATTTGAAGCTCTTGTATGTATTCTAGCATTGAAAAGATGGGGAAGACAAAAATGCTGAGATATGGAACTGTTTTAGATACATGTAGAGCAGTTAAACTGAACATTGATTATTTTTGAGTCATTAAAAACTAGTTAGCTAGACGTGGTGGCGCATACTTGTAATACTAGTACTTGGGAGACTGAGACAGAAGGTGGCCAGCCTCAGCTATTTAGTGAGGCCCTCTGCAACTTAGTGAGATCCTAAAAATAGAGCTGGGGGTATAGGTCAGAGGTAGAATGCCCCTGGGTTCAATCCCCAGTACCACTACCAAAAAAAAAATTAGCCATAAAGAATTAAAAAATTGTCATTTGCCAGGGTATGGTGGCACATGCTTGTAATCCCAGTACTTGGGAGGCTGAGATAGGAGGATCTGGGTGTGCAGCCAGCCTCAGCTACTTAGTGAGACCCTGTTGTTTCAAAATAATAAAAAATAGGACTACAGGTATAGCTCGGAGGTAGAATGCTCCTGGGTTCAATCTCCAGTACCACACACACAAAAAAAAATGTCATTTGTAGTAAAATAGAACTAGAGAATATTATGCTCAGTGAGATCAGTCAGTCTCAAGAGTCATATGTTTTCTCTCTCATATGTGGAAGCTAGTGCAAAAATAGGAAACAGAAGGGACTTAAGTCAAATGAGGAAAGAGACCAGTAGAATAATGGAAGAAGTTTGGGGAAGGAAGGTGGGGAGGGAAAAAATGAGGCTTGAGCAAGGGAACAGTTCATATAAGGTTATGTCTATACATGATGGTGTCATTACTAATCTCACTTGCATGTATGGGGAAGAAGAAAGGGGGAGCAGGGTGGGATTCAGGGGGAACCTATACCAAGTGATGTGTGCACGTATTTATGTATCACTGAATCTCACTATGATGTATACTTACAGTACACCAATAAAAGTATTAAAATAGAAGGAAAAAAAAAGAAAAACTAGTTAAGCCAGACATAGTGGCACACATCTGTAATCCCAATACTTGGAAGGCTAAGACAGAAGGATCGCAGGTTCAAAGAGAGCCTCATCAATGCAGTGAGATTCTCAGTAACATAGTGAGACTCTATTTTAAAAAATAAAAAGGTCTAGGACCGTAGCATGCTCCTGAGTTCAACCTCCAGTACCACAAATAAATAAGATAAAATAGAGCTGAGGGCATAGCTCAAAGGTAGACTGCCCCTCAGTTCAACCCTCAGTTCCACAAAAACCTGATTAGAATTATTTGGACGTATATACATGGGTTTTATAAATATTTTTCTGTATCATGAAAAGATTTAGAAAGTTTTTTGGGCAAGGCGTGGTGGCACACGCTTGTAATCCCAGCATTTGGGAGGCTGAGACCGGAGGATCCAGGTTCGTGGCCAGTATCAGCTGCTTAGTGAGGCACTTCGCAACTTAGTGAGACCCTGTTTCAAAATAAAGAATAAAAAATAGGACGGGGGCTGAAGCTCGGAGGTAGAATGCCCTCGGGTTCCATCCCTAGTACTGAAAAAAAAAGAAAGTTTTTTGACATCTTTCTTTATAGCATGACAAAGTAGGAATATCACACTATTCCAAAAGATATACTTACTTTGAGACTGCATCCTTATGAAAATGCTTGTTTTTCACTATATTCTTGACACATTTATGTAAATGTAATAGATACATTTTGCATTCATTATTTAGTAAGAAAGTTCTTTTAAGGTATTTTTCTGCTTGGCATATTTGGCATATATTCACTTGCTTATATTCTTATTTTGCTTTCTTTTACAGTATATTACTACGTTTAGCAGATGTCCTTTGGAATTCCCAAATCCCTCTTTTGATTTGTAGGACATATGGACTGGTTGGTTATATGAGGATCATTATAAAAGAACATCCAGGTAAAATTGTTGAGCATAGGGGGTTTGCTATTGGTTGCTTTAACTACAGTTTTAGAAACTTGATAATTTAGAAAGTAAATTTTAAGTTACAAATTTAAATTTGCAATTTTAAATTACAAATTGCAAATTTGTAGCAACATACCTCTGATTATAGGTTCAAAGTGGCACTCAAACTCAATAGACTTTACTATTTCCTTACCTAGCATTATAGAAGTATATAGTTTATAGTTTTATCTTGTTATGGCCAGGAAGCTATGCAAGTACCCAGTTAGTTTTGTCCCCTAACCCATAGAGGGCATGTGTGGCAGCCACTGAAGAGAGCCAAGATATGTGGGTTACCCTGGCACAGAAGCCACACCACCTTTTCCTCCCACCAATCTTTTTTTTTTTTTTTTTGCAGTCCTAGGGTTTGAACTCAGGGATTTGTGCTTGCTAGGCAAGCATTCTACCACTCAGCTTTATTCCCAGCATTTCACCAACCTTTTAGTCCATTCTCATACATCCCTTAGATTTCTCCAGTTCATGTGCAATTATGTATGACAAGCAAGGCACTTACCTTACTACTGTTCCCAAGGAAACAGTGTTATAGGAGACCAAAGTCATTTATAGTCAGGCCTCTATTGTCTCAGGGCTAATGTTAGCTCTTCACATAAAAATTTTATTCAGTGCTCTTTATTTAATTTTCATCCTGTGCCAATTATGAACCAGGCACTCTTGTTAGTACAGTGACACTTTGACAGTGTCACTGAGCAGTAGTATATGTATGGGCAGGTACAGAGTAGTTTGTTGAGTAAACTTCTGTAGGTGGTAGTGGGCTATTTAAGAGTTCTAAATGGCCGGGCGTGGTGGCGCATGCTTGTAATCCCAGCATTCGGGAGGCTGAGACCGGAGGATCCGGGTTCGCGGCCAGCCTCAGCTACCTAGTGAGGCACTCCGCAACTTAGTGAGACCTGGTTTCAAAATAAAGAATAAAAAATAGGGCTGGGGGTATAGCTTGGTGGTAGAATGCCTCTGAGTTCAATCCCTAGTACCGAAAAAAAAAAAAAAAAAAAGTTCTAAATGGAGGCTGAGACCGGAGGATCCAGGTTTGCGACCAGTCTCAGCTACTTAGAGAGGCCCTCTGCAACTTAATGAGACCCTGTTTCAAAATAAAGAATAAAAAATGGGGCTGGGGGTGTAGCTCTGAGGTAGAATGTCCCTGGGTTCAATCCCCAGTACCACAAAAAAAAAAAAAAAAGAGTTATAAATGGGAGAGCAACAGGGCCAGAGTTTTGTTTTAAATGGATCACTTTGAAGTTGATTGGAAAATGTATGGACTTAAAGGGGCAAAGATTGAGGCAAGGGTTGGTGTTAGTAAATTTCCAGTGGTCTAGGTAAGGGAGGGAGCAATGAGAACCCTTGACCTAAGGAAGATGCTGTAGGATTAGGGAAGAGAGGAAGAGGGGGTAGATGATAATGATGGTTAACATTGCTAGCTGTGTGCTCGCCTTTCACATGGATTTTTTTGTTTGCTCTTTGCAAAATCTTTATAAGATTGATATTATATCTGCTTTTTACAGATGATGCTGAGGCGCAGAGAGATTAATAGCACATAGCTAGCAAGTGACAAATTTTGTCTCCTTCTAAACACTCACTGAAATTGCACAGTCTCCTATACACGCCCCTAAGAGGAAAGCATTGTACAAAGTGAGATTAAAAAGTGGGGAGCAACTGATGTTGGGGCCATGGAAGCAAAAGTCAAGGATAACTGCTGGATTTCTAGGGAAGAGGTCTAGGTAGATGGTGAAGCTATCTTAAAGACCACAAGAGGAGGAAGGGTAGGTCAACAAGTGTTGCCTGTACATACATTTACTTTATCAGTTTTGAGGTTTTTTCAATTATGACAGCACATTCTGTTCTAAAGGAATCTTGGTCTTTTATTAAAATGTATAGTCCACTTATACCTCAATAACATGATGAAACAAATCTGTAGGCCCTATGGCCATTGAAGAATTGCAGATTACCTAAGTTCCTATAATATTGTATATTACTGTAATATTGCTAAAGAATTAAATTTATCTTTTTTGGATTATTTGTTTCACAGTAATAGAATCTCATCCAGATAATGCTTTAGAGGATCTACGACTAGATAAGCCATTTCCTGAACTAAGAGAACATTTTCAGTCTTATGATTTGGATCATATGGAAAAAAAGGTAGTGTATGTAACCTTACATTTATAAATGGCTTAAGACATCCTTTTTAATCTAAGATTCTCGAATTATTCCACTGTGAGAAAATATTATAAGCCTCCATATTCTTGTCATCCAATTTACACAATAACAATATTTTACCCTATTTTCAGTAAAATTATTTTTCTTCTGAACTTACAAAGCTTTTTTATTAGCTGGGCATGGTGGCACACACTTGTAATCCCAGTTCTTGGTAGGCTGAGACAGGAGGATTGCAGGTTCGAGGATAGCCTCAGCAAGTAGAGAGACTTTATCAATCTAGCAAGACCCTGTTTTAAAATAGGACTGGGCTGGGTATGGTTGCGCACGCTTGTAATCCCAGTACTTGGGAGGCTGAGACAGGAGGATCTGGGTTCGCGGCCAGCCTCAGCTACTTAGTGAGGCCCTCGGGAACTTAATGAGACCCTGTTTCAAAAATTAAGATAAAAAAATAGGACTACGGATGTAGCTCAGAGGTAAAATGCCCCTGGGTTCAATCCGCAGTACCGCAAAAGAAAAAATAGGACCGGGGGTATAGCTCAGTAGAATTCCCCTGGGTTCAATCCCCAGTTTAAAAAAAAAAAAAAAAGTTCTTTTATTGAAGAAAAGTATATAAACTGTACATCTCTGTATTATCACCACCTAAGTCAAGAAATTGGACTTTAACATATCTCAGAAGGACTTCATGGCCCTTTCCAAAATAAATAAATATGCCTTAAAAAATAAACTGGGGACTGGGGGTGTAGCTTGGAGGTAGAATGCCCCCGAATTCAATCCCCAGTACCAAAAATAAATAAATAAATAAACTGGAAGCCAGGCATATGTTTGTAATCCCAGTACTTGGGAGGCTGAGACCGGAGGATCTGGGTTCGTGGCCAACCTCAGCTACTTAGTGAGGCCCTTCGCAACTTAGTGAGACCCTGTTTCAAAATAAAGAATAAAAAATTGGGCTGGGGGTGTTGCTAGGAGGTAGAATGCCCCTGGGTTCAATCCTCAGTACCGCAAAAAAGTAAATAAATAAAATAAAATAAATTAAAAAACCTGGGTGTGGTGGCACACACCTGTAATCCCAGTACCTGAGATGTTGAGATAGGAGTATCACAGGTTCGAGGACAGCCTCATCAATGTAGTGAGACCCTGTTTCAAAACAAGAGCAACAAAAAAGGGCTGAAGTATAACTCAGGTAGAATGCCCTTGGGTTCAATTTCCAGTACTGTCACCAAAAAAAGTTATTTGACATGGATGTTCGTTAAAGTTGAATCTCTTAAAACTTTGTGTGTGTGTGGGGGGGGGGGGTAGGTACTAGGGATCAAACCCAGGGACGTTCTGCCTCTGAGCTGCATCACCAGCCCTGTTTTGTTTTTTTTTTTGCGGTACTGGGGATTGAACTCAGAGGCATTCTACCTCTGAGCTATACCTCCAGCCCTATTTTTTATTCTTTATTTTGAAACAGGGTCTCACTAAGTTGCGGAGTGCCTCATTAGGTAGCTGAGGCTGGTCGCGAACCCGGATCCTCTGGTCTCAGCCTGCCGAATGCTGGGATTACAAGCGTGCGCCACCATGCCCGGCTCCAGCCCTATTTTATCTTTATTTGAAACAGGGTCTCACTAAGTTGTCGAGGGCCTTGCTAAATTCCTGAGGCTGGTAGCCAACCTGCAATCCTCCTGTCTCAGCCTCCAAAATACTGAGATTACAAGCATGTGCCACCAAGCCCATCTTGAAACTTATTTTTAGTGTTTGAAAATTAGCAAGGCAACTGTATATTTCATTATAGAACTAATGATATTTATAACAGACTAATTTAATGAGCATGTAAATTTTTCCTCACCTACATATTAATTAAAATGTAGATGTCTATTTGGTTCATCAAAAATACGGAAGATTCTCTTTTAAAATGTAGATGTCTATTTGGTTCATCAAAAATACAGATGATTCTCTTTTTTAGTCTTGGATTGGTTTCTGAAATCAAGAGATTTGAGCTGTTTTTTTTTTTTTTTTTTTTTTTTTTTTTCGTGGGCAGGAGAGGCAGTCTCTGAGACTTTTTCCCTACTGGGAAAATGGGAACATAGTACATACTTGACATACAAGGGTGGTTATATTGGACATCACCTCAACAAGAATTTCTAAAGTAGCTGAGCACCATAGCACATGCCTATAATTCCAGCTACTGGAAGACTGAGGCATGGGGATCATAAGTTTGAGGCCATCCTGTGCAAGTTACCAAGACCCTGTCTCAAAATAAACTAAAAAAGGGATGGGGATGTAGCTCAGTAGTAGAGCACTTGTCTAGCATGTGCCAGACCCTGGGTTTAATCTCCATTAGTGAAAAAAAAAAAAAAAAAAAAAAATTGAAAGCCCTTTTTGTTAACCCAGTTTTCTTTTTTTTATTACTTTGAATATATCAGGAGGTGATCATAAATGTTGACTTTGTTGAAAATGAGATGGTATAATCAAGATTTAATGTTAACTAATACTGATATTTTCTTTGATCTCTCTCATTTTTAGGACCATAGCCATACTCCGTGGATTGTGATTGTAGCTAAATATTTAGCACAGTGGTATAGTGAAGTATGTCCTTTTTTTTAAATAATAAATTCCATATGTGACTATATTTTATTATAAAAGATTTTCTTGGAGAGAAATAGTTAATTTTTTCCTTTTGGGGTAGTAGGACAGGTAAGCACTTTTAAATTTAAATAGGTTCCTCTTTTAATATTGATCTTTTTTATTAACAAATTTAAATTTGAATAGACGTCATTCTGAAACTGGCAGTGGGGAATGAATGTAGAGAAACGGACAGCCATTTCTCTTTTTTATCAAGTGAACCTCTGATTTCACTGAAGTATATATTTGTCCACAAAATCTCATGTGAAGAATGGGGGGAAACTTTGGATTTTTAATTTCTGTATTTTGAGTTTTTATAACTAGATTTTAAATTTTTAAATTTTTCAACCAATTTAGACAAATGGACGAATTCCTAAAACCTATAAAGAAAAAGAGGACTTCAGAGATTTGATTAGACAAGGTAATATTATGAGATGTGATTAAGTATTATATAAGGTTTGTAAAGCAAATTTCTTGAGACAAATGCTTATTGATTTGCTTTTAACACTTTTGTCAGATAATGCCATTGACAGTTTTTTGTTTTTCCTTTGGGGAGGTAAAGGAGCCATTCCTTGTATGGTTTTAAGAAAGACAAATGATAAGCTGTCTTTCTTCTAAAGGTTTAGTATTCTGATTTGCCCTTCAGAATCCAACAGGTTTATTTCTATAATGTTGAGGGGATAAAAGTAAGAAGAAAAGGGCTATTGTTTGTTAACCATTTTTTATTTTAATAGGAATTTTAAAGAATGAGAATGGAGCTCCAGAAGATGAGGAGAATTTTGAAGAAGCTATTAAAAATGTGAACACAGCACTAAATACAACTCAGGTATTGAAAGTGTTGCTGAGGAATTCATATAAGAATGATTTTTCCTTACTCAGGAAGTTAAGAGACATTCCAAGTTTGAGGCCAGTTTGGGCAACTTAGTGAAACTTTGTCTAAAAGTAAAAAAGTCTGGGGATATAGCCCAGTGATAGAGTGCTAAAAAAAGAAAGAAAGAAAGATGTTTTCCTGATGTGAAAGTTGATTATAACAAGTTAATAGTTTCTAAACGTAAAGTTAGTTAGAAATAAAAATATGTATAACATAGCTTGAATCTTGTTTTAATAAGATTTTGTATTATCCTTATTAAATGTATGTCTGTGTGCTTTAGCATGTAATAGTGATACAAATATCTATATAATAATTCATGTAGTCGCCCTCTTAGCACAGCAGGCAGCACGACAGTCTCATAATTGAAGTGCATGATTTGTGAATAGTAACAGTTTGAGGCTAGGAATTATATAATAAGGATGATATTTTGCTGGTCCAAAATAGTGTTGCCTGAAAAGGTAGATTTTGTTACACTGCTTTTTGACATTAATTATTTGAATATAGTGGAAAATATTCTTAATGACATTGTACAAATAATTTTTTTTTTTTTTTTGTGGTACTGAGGATTGAACCCAGGGCATTCTACTTCTGAGTTACACCCCCCTAGCCCTATTTTTTATTCTTTATTTTGAAACAGGGTCTCACTAAATTGTGAAGGGCGTCACTAAGTAGCGGAAGGCTGGTCATGAACCTGTGATCCTCGTCTCAGGCTCCAAAGTACTAAGATTACAAGTGTGTGCCACTACACCCAGCTTACAACTAATTTAAAATTTAATAATTATTTGAAGCTGTGCACCATGGTGTATGCCTATAATCCCAGTACTTAGGAGGCTGAAATAGAAGGACCTTAGGTTTGAGGCTAGCACTCCAGTAACCTTGCAAAACCCTGTTTGAAAATTTAAAAAGGAGCCAGGTGTGGTGACACATGCTTGTAATCCCAGTACTTGAGAGGTTGAGACTGGAGGATCCAAGTTCGTGGCCAGCCTCAGCTACTAAAAAATAGGACTGGGGGTATAGCTTAGAGGTAGAACGCCCCTGGGTTCAATCCCCAGTACTGTAAAAAAAAGAATTAAATTAAATTAAAAAAGGGCTGGGTGCAAGCTCAGTGGTAGAATGAGCTACTGTGTGCTACTGGGTTTTATCCCCAGTAACACACACACTCACACACACACAACAAATATATAAAAGAGAGAGAGAGGCATTTTAAGCAGAAGCCTGTGTGAAGTGATAGGCAGAGGTCTTGTGGAAGAGCTTTTCTGGCAGAGGAAACCCATGTGTACAAAGACCCTGAAGTAGATTGAAGCTTAGCATTTATTCAGGAGTCAGTAGGAAAGCCAGTGTCATTGGAGTGAAGAAGGGAAAAAGTGGTGGGAAGGATTTGAGTTTGGAGAAACAGAAAGGGCCAGATTATAATAGGGCCTTTCAGGCCATTGAAGGGTTTTGAGTAGGGAAGTGGAATATGTTTTTGTTTATTTTTTTCTTTTGTGCTGCTTTATATTTCTAAAAGGTCATTTTGGCTCTTGTGAGAATAGAATAGAGGGGGTTGGGAGTGGAAATAGACCAGTTAGGAGGTTACCACTAAGAAATTTCTTTTTCCACAAAACATTAGAATCAAAGATTATAGTTTGTATAGTTTTTTTATTAATGTGATGATCTTTGCTATGGCTACTTTGGCGTCTCGAAGTCTGGAGATTGCTCCTAGGATGCGTAGATGAAAGACCCTCTTACTTCTTAGAAAGTAAATATATGACTCTAAAGGTTTATGGTTTTATGACTCTAGAAAGTTTGCTTGACCAGGCAGGCTATGTTAGGAATGTGGGCTATATGTGGAAAACGAAGAAGTGGTGCTAATTGTGCTCTGACAATGATTGATATGTCGTAAATGTATATGTAACCCTGTTGTACTCAAATGTATAAAAAAATCCAATGCTAAATAATAAAAAAAAATTAATGTGATGATCTTATTAGCCATAAAAGAATATAATTTAATAATGTAGGGGTTTTTTCACAGTGGTGGTCTCTTTCAACAGCTAGTTAGGGTACAAGTATTTCAAATTTCTGACAAGCTGGAAAACCATGAATAACTACAAACCTGGCTCAGCAATATCTATAATCTCTGTTGTCTTCAGATATAATTATGTAAAATGACTTATTTGGGCTCTTTTACTCCATTTATGATGTAGGAAACAGGTGGGTCTTAAATGCTAACAGTGGGCAGGGGAGGGCTTTCTTCCATTGAATAGCATTGAAAATAAGATGTGCAAATTCTTAGTATAAGTAAATGTTTCATGTTCTTTTGTTAGATCCCACGCAGTATTGAAGATATATTTAATGATGATCGCTGCATAAATATCACCAAACAGGTAAGAACAAAAAGTAACAAGCTGCCTTAACCTCTGGATCAAAATAAAACATCACAACATTAATATTTTCTTATTCTAGACTCCAACATTTTGGATATTAGCTCGTGCCTTAAAGGAATTTGTGGCCAAAGAGGGTCAAGGAAATTTACCTGTTCGAGGCACAATTCCTGATATGATTGCAGATTCCGGCAAATATATAAAACTGCAAAATGTGTAAGACACTGTTTTCAAACTAAACAACTTATCTGTTTATGTTAGAGATGAACGTATTATCAGTCAGAAAACAAATGGAAGTTTATTATAACCTCTAAAGCTAAAGAATGTAGGGGGCAGGGATTTTTTATTTTTTAGAGCAGTTTTTGGTTCAAAACAAAATTGGGTGTAAAGTACAGAAAGTTCCCATGTATCCCCAGGGAGCTGATTTTTTTTCTTTCACATTTCAAGATAAAACCTAACATTTGATCGTTTACTCTGTGCTATGAACTATTCTATGCATTAATTTAATATATACATACAGTTTACAACAACCTTATAAGAGATGCTGTCCCTATTTTGTAGATTAGGAGAATAGGGCCTAGAAAAGGTTACTTATTTTGAGAGTCAGGCAACTGGTAAATGACAGAACCAAGATTTGAACCTCATGAAACCCAGCTTTCTATCTGTAACTTAAACTGTAAAGTCTTTGGGTTTGATGAATTTTTTATCATTAATCTTTCATAATTTAAGGAGTTCGTGATTGTAGACAGATATCTGCTATCCAGGTATCACTAGCCTGACCTTGATAGACTGTCGTAGGGATGGATCTCCATGGATATTACCTTTGTGTAGTTGGTGCATGGTGCCAGTGAGTCCATGGCTACTGGCTTGGTTTCCTCAAGGACCATATAACGTCATATAGAGAAGAGCACAGTCACTGTCTAACAAATCATGGTTTGTTGTCCTAGTCTAAGAATTCAACTACTCAAAACTTGGGAAAGGTCAGTTGAGTGTAGAAAGATGTATGACTTCACATGGGAGGTAGTCAGTTTAAACACTGATCATTTTTAGAGGATTAAATAAAAATAGACCTAAAGAAAAGTCTTGCATGAATTTGTAGATGGACAGTGTTTTTTTAAAGGAACGTCTTTAACTTTCCTTGGACTTGACTTCAAGGAGGCAAGTTATGTTCTTCAGGAATACATTTTCTCAGATCCTCTCTCAGAGAAGTCTGGGTCATGGATCTTTCTAGGAGGGCAGGTTTTAGTTGGGTGCTGTTATAGTGGGAACCTCAGTTTTATGAGCCCTAAGAGCCATATCACCAGCACTGGAAAGATCCCTAAACACTTAAAAGGTGCAGTAGCATTTCTCTGACATTTTTATTTTTTTTTTTTTGCGGCACTAGGGATTGAACCCAGGGGCATTCTACCTCCGAGCTACATCCCCAGCCCTATTTTTTATTCTTTATTTTGAAACCAGGTCTCACTAAGTTGCGGAGTGCCTCACTAGGTAGCTGAGGCTGGCCGTGAACCCGGATCCTCTGGTCTCAGCCTCCCGAATGCTGGGATTACAAGCGTGCGCCACCATGCCCGGCTCCTCTGACATTTTTATTTAATGTTTCTAGACCAGTATTTTTTCCTGAAGGAGAAAGAAATTTTTTGTTTGTCTCAAAGTGATCATTTAAATTTTGCTAATTTTAGAGTTTGTTAATTGTTTGTTAATTGTAGCTTTTTGTTGTTCATTTCCAGTTACCGTGAAAAAGCAAAGAAAGATGCTGCTGCCGTGGGCAATCATGCTGCCAAATTGCTGCAGTCCATTGGCCAGGTAAGCTGCTGGGCTCACTGCACCTTTGACAGTATGTCCCCTTGAAGGCGTAATCTTGAAACTCTAGCCAGAAAGAGGTTAGAGAGAGATGGTGTGGCACTGTCTCTGTGCTTCCTTAGAGGGAGCACTCACTTGCCTGCCTAATGAGAACACTTGTTATAAGGAAACAAGGTGTTTTGTTTTTTGTTTTTTTATTTTTGTGTGGTACTGGGGATTGAACCCAGGGGCATTCTACCTCCAAGCTACACCCCCAGCCCTATTTTTTTATTCTTTATTTTGAAACAGGGTCCCACTAAGTTGCAGAAGGCCTCACTAAGTAGCTGAGGCTGGCCACGAACCCAGATCCTCCTGTCTCAGCTTTCCAAGTACCAGGATTACAAGCATGCACCACCATGCCCCACTTACAAGGTGGTTTTGAAGTGTTCTTCTAGTTGTTGTGGAGACAGTCACAGTCATTGGCTTTGTGCTACACCCTCTCCTGTTTGCACTGGAGCAAAACTTGCATTTATCTCTTCACAGGCACCAGAGTCCATTTCAGAGAAAGAATTAAAATTACTCTGTAAGTCTCCTTGAATTAATTACCTTATTTTGCTTGATAAAAATGTGTTGCAGGGAATGTTCTCAGGAAATGGTTACATTTTTAAAATTTCAGTGGTCTAAATAGTATAGCTGTGTATCATTATTGGGCAAGGTTTTTCTTCTTTTTTTTTTAATAATATAAATGGAGAGGGTATTTTAAGACTGGGTCATAGGTAGAGCATATCTATGGCAGAGTTAAAAAAGCATGAAAGTAGCTTGGTGTGGTTGCACATGCCTGTAATCTCAAAAATAAACATTACTCCCATTTTACAAATTCAAACCGAAGCTCATACAGGTGCCATAACCTTCTTATTTAGTGCTGAACTAGTTGCTGTGCTAGGGATGAATTTAAGATAATTTGTGTTGTATTGCCTTTTCTGTTAACTCTTAGAACCAAGTAGAAGACATGTCTTCATATTGTCATGTCTGTGAAGTGTACATACAAAACTTCCTATTCTTAAGTGATCTATGATTTGTAATATTCACCTGTCACAACCATTATTTCCATAAAGTCTTTCCTGTGTTCAGGCACGAATTCTGCATTTCTTCGAGTGGTAAGATGTCGATCCTTAGCTGAAGAATATGGTTTGGATACGATTAACAAGGATGAAATTAGTAAGTATAATAACCTTCTGATGCTAGGTTAAATGTTTTATGTAAAGCCAGGCATAGTGGCACATGTCTATAATCTTAGAACTTGGGAGGCAGAGACAGGAGGATCGTAAGTTCAAGGACAGCCTCAGCAACCTATTGTGACCCTGTTTCAAAACAAAAAATGAAAAGGTCTGGGGGGATAGCTCAGAGATACAATCCCTGAGTTCAATCTCCATTACCACTCACTAACTAACTAACTAACTAACTAAATAAATAAATATTTTAAGTATAATAGTGTTGAATATGATGAAAACAATGTAAATATTTGTACTCTAATTTTATTCTATCAACCTATCCAAGTAATTATAAAGTGCACAGTATATAAAAGCTTACTACATACATAAAATCATGAGTGTATTGCATGCTTTATATAAGAGCCAAAGTTGTCATTTTACTACTTCAGTAGATTGTGTGACTCTAGTTAGTAATTCGTAAGACGACTTGGTTACAACTTAATGCATTTCCCTTTATCTTATTATTGTTTACCATTTTATATTTTATCATGACAAAATACTTAAATTTCGTGGTAATATCTTTTCATGTCCTGAAATTTGAGGACAAATTTCAGCCCTTCATTTGTTGTAAATTACCCAAATTATCCTCACTTTTTTTTTTCCTTTCAGTTTCCAGTATGGACAATCCAGATAATGAGATAGTATTATATTTAATGTTACGGGCTGTTGATAGATTTCATAAACAACATGGTAGATATCCAGGTAAGAATAGCAATTGAGTTAATCAAATACAATAAAATCTTGAATAAACACTTAAACTGTATTGAATCCTAAAGTGTTTTCTGGGTATTTATAATAGTGGTACTTAAATTTCATATTGTAAGCTGGGCAAGTGTTGCATGCCTGTAATGCCAGTACTTGGGAGGCTAAGATAGGAGGATTGCAGGTTCGAGGCCAGCCTCAACAACTCAGTGAGGCTATCAGCAACTTAGCAAGACCCTGTTGCCAAATAAAAAACAAAATAGGGCTGAGGGTGTAGCTCAGAGATGGAATGCCCCCCTCAGTTCAATCCTCAGCACCACAAAAAAAAAAAAAAAAAATTACATTGTGAACAGATTATATCTAGTTCATCCCAGAGAGGAACTACTGTTTTTTTTTAAAGTGTAATATTTGCAAATACTCTTTGGGTCTAAGCTATTATAAAAGAATGTTGGTTGGATGTGTCTAGAAGAAAACTTTTGTCAGTTTTCAGAGTTTACTTCTAAAACCCATACTGAGATTAGTAAACTAGGAAAACCACAAAAAGTATGCCAGTGACTTCTGAACTTCAGACCTCTGAAGAGAGACCTCTGTAGAGTTTTTTGTTCAATATCATAATCTCAAAGATCTACAGTTTTCTCAGAATATTTTTATTCTTGATAATTTTAATTGTGCAGGATTATTGCATAGCAACATAGTCCAGAATTGCCAGAAAATCTGTTGCCCCAACTAATGTAGTATATACCTCCAGTTTATAGTCTTAATGAACAAACATACCAGAAGAAAAAAAAGGGGGAGGATAGATACCAAATGTGTATTGCTTTATTTGTATTGTTTGATTAGAATGTATGTTGGTTATTTAGTGCATAACAAATTACCCCAAAATGTAAGGATTTGAAACAAATTATTATCTCTTATGATTTTGTGGATTGACTGGGCTCAGGCAATTCTCTTTGAGAGAGAGGTTTGCTTTTGTTTTTGGTGATACTGGGGATTGACCTCTAAGCTACACCCCTAGCTTTTTTTGCAGAGTTTGGGGGTTGGGGACTAAACCCAGGGGCATTCTACCTCTGAGCTATACCCCCAGTCCATTTTATTTTTTATTTTGAAACGGGGTCTTGCTAAGTTGCTGAGGACCTTGCTAAATTGCTGAAGCTGGCCTCAAACCTATGATCTTCCTGCCTCAGTCTCCCAAGTACTGGGACTACAGGCATGCACCACCACACTGAGCTCTTTTTTTATTTCAAAACAAGGTCTCGCTAAGGTGCCATGTGCTGGCTGGGATTACAGATGTGCCACCGTGCCTGGCTACAAATTATTATCTCAAGATTATTTTGTGGATTAACTGGACTCAGGCAATTGTCTTTTTTGTTGTTGTTTTGTGGTTCTAGGGATTGAACCCCAGAACCTTGAACATGCTAGGCAAGTACTCTACCACTAAGCTACATCCAAAGCCCTTTTTATTTTTATTTTTATTTATTTATTTATTTTTTTTGCGGTACTGGAGATTGAACTCAGGGGCATTCTACCTCCGAGCTACACCCCAAGCCCTATTTTTTATTCTTTATTTTGAAACCGAGTCTCACTAAGTTGTGGAGTGCCTCACTAGGTAGCTGAGGCTGGCCGCGAACCTGGATCCTCCGGTCTCAGCCTCCCGAATGCTGGGATTACAGGTGTATCTCACCTGGCAAGGAGAGGGGTTCTCATGTAGTTGTATGATGCCTGAGCTGGAGTCATTCTGAAGGCTTCACTAAATTAGACATCCAACAAGACATTTTCACTCATGTGCTGCCTCAGGATGGCAGGAACAACTAGGGTTCGCTGAGTCAGGCATCTCTCTCCACATGATGAGTTTGGGCTTCCTTTTAGCATGGCAGTCCTAGGGTCCTAGAGTAGACTGTGTATGTGTGTGTGTTGCGGTGCTAGCGTCCTAGAGTAGACTGTGTGTGTGTGTGTGTGTGTGTGTGTTGCAGTGCTAGGGATTAAACCGAAGGGCATTCTGCCACTAAGCTATGCTCACAGACGAATTTTATTTTTTATTTCAAAACAGTGTCTCACTAAGTTGCTAAGAGTGTCACCCTGAGGCTGGCTTCAAACCTGCCATCCTTCTGTCTCAGCTTCCCAAGTACTGGGATTACAGGTGTGTGCCACCATGCCCTACTTTAAAGTAGACTTTTTTATGATGGTTGGCTTCTTCAGAGTTAAAATTCCAAAAGTGGAAGGTAAAAGCTATTTAGGACTTCATCTTGGAAGCCACACAGCATTACTTTGTGTTCTGTTGGTTTTATAGGGCCATCTTACATTACATGAGAGCCTGAAAGGGATTTTTATTAGGGAGTCACCAGGGAGACTACCAAATAGAGCACAGGCTTTGGAGTTATGTCTGAGTTCCAATCCAAGCTCTATTGCCATCTTTGTGAACTAGAGTAAACTATTATTTCTCTCCAAGTCAGTTCTCTAATTTATGGAATTGTAAATATAGTATCTATTGGATTGTAATGGTTAAGTATGCGAACTATGAAAATCACTTAAGACACTGCCAGCACCTTTGTAAGTACTCAATATTACTGTTAAGAAGAGTAGTGATGATAGTTTTTAAACCAGGGAGTTAAAAAGATAGTGATTTTTTAAAAATACCACACTAGTATTTTTAGGCTAGGAGCAGTTGCCAGGGACTTTTTTTTTTTTTCTTTTTTTTGCAGTAATGGGGATTGAACCCAGAGGCATTCTATCTCTGAGCTACATCCCCAGCCCTATTTTGTATTCTTCATTTTGAAACAGGGTCTCATTAAGTTACAGAGGGCCTCACTAAGTAGCTGAGGCTGGCCGTGAACCTGTGATCCTCCTGTCTCAACCTCCCAAGTACTGAGATTACAAGTGTGCACCACCACGCCTGGCAACAGCGACTTATTGAATTTGAACTTTTAATTGATTTTAGTTGGTCTCTGATTATACTTCCAATATTTGGCAATATTAGTTTCATACTTTGTTATTTCGTTCTTCAGTTTTTACCTTACTATTTTGACTAGAACACTGAAAATTGGATTAAGGAGGTAGCCATTAATTTTTAATTATATATTTATTTAATGAAAATTATATTTTTTAGGGGTATCTAACTATCAAGTTGAAGAAGACATAGGAAAATTGAAGTCCTGTCTCAGTGGCTTCCTTCAGGAATATGGGTTATCTGTAATGGTGAAAGATGATTATGTCCATGAATTGTGAGTATTCTTTAGGGCATATAGTAAATAATACTCTGCCTGTCATAAGGCTAATCTAAGTTCATGTCTGTCCTTCTCTATAGTTGCCGATACGGAGCTGCTGAGCCACACACCATTGCTGCATTCTTGGGGGGTGAGTTCCATACATGAGAAAACTTACCTGTTGTTACATAAAATAGTTACTGTTTTTATATGAAGTTTTGTTTTCTTAGCTATTTTAATTAGAGTGGTCAGTGGAACAGGATATTTAGATTTGTTTAGATTATTCAGTAGTTCCCTGAACTAGTCTGCCTGCCTTCTGTCTCTCCTACTGCTGTCCATCTTAAAAATTGAAGTTATAGCTGGGCTTGGTGGCACATACCTATAATCCTAGTACTTGGGAAGCTGATACAGGAGGATCACAGGTTCTCAACCAGCCTCAGCAACTTGGTGAGGCCCTCCACAACTTAGTGACCCTGTTTCAAAATAAAGAATAAGCATTCGGGAGGCTGAGACTGGAGGATCCGGGTTCGCGGTCAGCCTCAGCTACCTAGTGAGGCACTCCGCAACTTAGTGAGACCTGGTTTCAAAATAAAGAGTAAAAAATAGGGCTGGGGGTGTAGCTCGGAGGTAGAATGCCCCTGAGTTCAATCCCCAGTACCGCAAAAAAAAAAAAAAAAAAAAAAAAAAAAAAAGAATAAAATAGGCCTGGGGGTGTAGCTTAGAGGTAGAATGCCCCTGGGTTCAATCCCTAGTACCACCAAAAAAAGAAAAAGAAAAACTGAGGTCATTAGTCTGACTAAAGCATAGTTTTGATCATGTCCCTCATGAAGGTTTGATTAACCCTCTTCACCACCAGTACATTCCTTTTTCCTCTCTTCTTCCCTCCCTTCCTACCTACTGCAAACTCTCCATCCATCCCTTTCCTCTACACTTCTTGTCATAGTCAGGTTGGGCTATTCTTTTTTTTTTTTTTTTTTTGCGGTACTGGGGATTGAACTCAGGGACATTCTACCTCTGAGCTATACCCTCAGCCCTATTTTTTATTCTTTATTTTGAAACCGAGTCTCACTAAGTTGCGGAGTGCCTCACTAGGTAGCTGAGGCTGGCCGCGAACCCGGATCCTCCGGTCTCAGCCTCCTGAATACTGGGATTACAAGCGTGCGCCACCATGCCTGGCTTCAGGTTGGGCTATTCTAACAGAATACCATAGACTAGGTGTCTTAAAAACAACAGAAATTTATTTCACAGTTCTAGAGGTCTGAGATCAGGGTGCCCGCATGGTCAGCCTATTTTCTGGCTCATAGATGACGTTCTTCTTGCTGTGTCCTCACAGAGTGGAAAAAGTGGCAAGAGAATTTTCCAGGATTTCCTTTATAAGGGCACTGGCCCATTCATGAGGGCTTCACTCTCATGACCCAGAGGCTGCATCACCTAATACCATTGCATTGGGGGTTAGGATTTCAACATATGAATTTGGGGGGGGGGTGGAGACACAAACTCCTCAAATTATAATACCCTTCAAAAAACATTTATTACTTCTTCCTGCCTATGATCTCCTGTAGACCAAGCTATTTGCTTGTGACATTTTCCTTCTAGATGATTGTTTTTACAGCAGATGCAGGTCTGATTAATATTCAGAGTGTTTAGAATGCAAAGAAATGCTACATATTTAGGAAAACTATATTCTAAGAAAATTCTGGATTATTTATTTTTGTATGGTACTGAGGATTGAACTCAGGGGCTCTGCCTCTGAACTATAACCTCCAGCCCTTTTTATTTTGAAACAGGGTCTCATTAGGTTGCTAATAGTCTCACTAAATTGCTGAGGCTGGTTTTTTTTTTTTTTTTTTTGCGGTACTGGCGATTGAACTCAGGGGCATTCTATCTCCGAGCTACACCCCCAGCCCTATTTTTTTATTCTTTATTTTGAAACCGAGTCTCACTAAGTTGCGGAGTGCCTCACTAGGTAGCTGAGGCTGGCCGCGAACCCGGATCCTCCGGTCTCAGCCTCCCGAGGCTGGTTTTGAACCTGTGATCCTCCTATCTCAGTTTACCAAGTACTGGGATTACTGGATGATTTATTTTAAATAAAACTTATCTCTTATGCTTAAGTAGTAACTTGCCAATTCACAGAAAAGGGCAAATTATTATGCAGATTTTAGGAAGAGAGGCAACCAGAGAGGTTGGATGACTTGCTTATGGCAGAAAAAAGTATGAATTCAAGCTTTTTACTTGTGTGTTCTGTAATTATACTCAACTCTGCCATTATATCCTCTCACTTGAGGTTTGGTCTGGGATAAATGTTCTCTGTCAGGCTATCCCTGACTCCCCTATTTAAATCTGTCCCTCCTCTTGCACTCATCTTTCTTCCTTGTTTCTTTTCCTTAGCACTATGACATGTACATTTTATTTATTTGTAAATTATTTCTCCTGCTGCTAAAAAGTAAGATTCATGAAAGCAAGCAGTGAATTTTTGTCTTCTATTTTCTGCTATATCTCTGGTGCCTGGAACAGTATTTGGTGCATAGTAGCGTCTCAAGCTTTAAGGCATCAATAAATATTTTGAGAAGGAATAATCTTCGTGTTTTAAAAGATGCAGAACTTTGTTTCTTGGTAGTTTTTTTTTTTTTTCTTTTGTGTTTTGCTTTGTGTAGTTATATCAGGCTGGCAGTATTTACTATAGATCCTTTCTAAATTACAAATGTATTTAGAACAAATATAAAGATATATTCTTTCTTATAAAACAGGTACAAGGTTAAATTCAAAGGCAACAGAATGGTGTGTTTTGAAAGTCTGTTACGCTAAGCCAGGCGTGGTGGCGCACACTTGTAATCCCAGCATTCGGGAGGCTGAGACCGGAGGATCCAGGTTCACGGCCAGCCTCAGCTACCTAGTGAGGCACTCCACAACTTAGCAAGACCCGGTTTCAAAATAAAGAATAAAAAATAGGGCTGGGGTATAGCTTGGAGATAGAATGCCCCTGAGTTCAATCCCCAGTACCGAAAAAGAAAGAAAGAAAGAAAATCTGTTATGCCTTTGTATGCTTTAACAAAGTTCTGTCAAGCCGGGCATGGTGGCACATGCCTGTAATCCTAGTACTTGGGAGACTGAGACAGAAGGATAGCAGGTTTGAGGATAGCCTCAGCAAGTAGTGAGACTCTAATTAACCTAGCCTTCTTTCAAAATAAAATTAAAAATAGGGCTGGGAGTATAGCTCAGAGATAGAATGACCCTGGGTTCAATTCCTAATACCGCAAAAAAAGAAAAGAAAAAAAAAAAAAGGCCAAACTACTGTTCAAACTTTGCTTTATTCTCTCATTATATCCTGCCAGTTTTTCTAAATCACTATAATTAAAAATACTTTAACTCTTTTAACTTATGGCCTAATATCCTATTATGTGAATGTCTACCACAAAACTTTTATTTCCTTTAGTAATAGAATTATAAAGAATTATAGTCTTTTTATATGACTCAGTAAGCTATGTCTGTTTTGGTTGTTTTTAAATACTTTTGCTTTTTGAAAGAATGTGTCTTTGTGGAATTGAGTGTTTTTATTTAACTCTTGAAATTTACTTTTTTAAAATATTTTCTTTTCTCTTTTTTCTTTGTAGGAGCTGCTGCTCAAGAGGTTATCAAAATAATTACCAAGCAATTTGTAATTTTTAATAATACTTACATTTATAGTGGCATGTCTCAAACTTCAGCAACTTTCCAGTTGTAGAATAAACACCCTATGTAGTGTGCTATTGACTGAAGCTGTAATTGCCTTCAGATTGTGCTCTAGTCTGTAAAGTTGTGCTAAAGGAGAGCTATTAAATTGTTCCCTTAATAAATGTTTTTCTCATTTGTAAAAATGTAGTCCTGTTCTTTGAGAAGGGGAAAGGAAGCAGCCATTTTCCTAGAAAATAAAAGCTATCCATATCTAATCCACTCCATTAACCCATTTCCCATTTGTCCTGAGAATACTCGCCAAGAATACTCACAGAAGGCAGTTGAGGCTGTAGTGTTTACCCTGAGATAACAGTGTAGTACAGTCCTAAAGGATTTTCATGCATGGATAAGTGGAGAGACACAATGATGAACTGAAAGTCTTTTTTGCAGTAATGTTACTACAAAGTATTGTGCGGAAACCTGAGCTGGATGGAAATGTCTTCATTGACAAGGCCTCTTTTGGATACACTTTATCTCAGGCAAATTATGACTGGTAAAAGGAATTTTTTGCTTCAGTGCCTGCACTTTGTCAACTATTCTTCTATATGTGCTGGACATCAAAGGCCCAGAGTTCATTGCAGAAGATCAACCTGTGTTCAACTTTCTTGTAAATAAATTTTCTACTGTATATACCCCAAGCAGAAACATTGCAGTCAATGAGTCAGAGTCAGATTTGCCTCAAAGAACCTGTTTACGTAAAATTAAATAAATGCAGCAGTGAGCTGATTTTTTCTTTTTCGTGGCGGGTACTAGGAATTGAATTCAGGGGCATTCTATCTCTGAGCTACACCCCCAGCCCTTTGTTTTTTGTTTTTTTTGAAACAGGGTCTTGCTAAGTTGCTGAAACTGGCCTCAAACCTGTGATCCTTCTGTCTCAGCCTCCTAAATAATGAGATTATAGACATTCACCACCATGCATGGGTACATTTTTTTTCTAAATGAAAAATAGGTTGATACTAGCTTGCTGCTTCCTAATTACTTAACATAGATATCTTTCATTAGAAATAGCTATAAGATTACCTTGCCATAAGATAATGAATTTATGCCACCTGCAGGTTTTAGCTATAAACATTTTAGGACCATTGTGTTTGTTAAAATGAATAGAATTTTAAGAGCTGGGCTTGGTGGTGCATGCTTGTAATCCCAGTACTTTGGAGGCTGAGACAAGAGGAGGACAGGTTTGCAGCCAGCCTCAGCTACTTAGTGAGGCTCTCCACAACTTAGACTCTATTTCAAAGAATAAGCCGGAGCTGGGTGTGGTGGTGCACACTTGTAATCCCAGCATTTGGGAGGCTGAGACCGGAGGATCTGGGTTCCAGGCCAGCCTCAGCTATCTAGTGAGGCCCTCACAACTTAGTAAGGCCCGGTTTCAAAATAAAGAATAAAAAATAGGGCTGGGGTATAGTTCGGAGGTAGAATGCCCCTGAGTTCAATCCCCAGTACCACACACACAAAAAAAAAGCCGGGCATGGTGGCACATGCTTGTAATCCCAGTACTTGGGAGGCTGAGACAGGAGATCATAGGTTCACAGCCAGCCTCAGCCATTTAGTGAGGTCCTCTGCAACTTAGACCCTGTTTCAAAATAACAAATTAAAAATAGGGCTGGGGGTGTAGCTCAGAGGTAGAATGCCCCTGGGTTCCACCCCCAGTACTGAAAAAAAAAATGAATTTTTAAAGAATTGTTTCAAGATGCATAGTTCTGTTCAAAATACCATACCTAACAACTTGGAGAAGAAAAGGTTTATTTTGGCTCATGGTTTGAGGCTCCATTGCTTTGGGCCTGAGATGAGGCAGAAGGGCAGAGGAAGGAGGCCAAGCTCCTGGCAGCTAGGAAGCAGAGAGATATAAGGGGCCAGAGACAAGATAGTCTTCAAGGGCATACCTCCAGCAACCCACTTCTTCGAACCAGGCTCCACCTACCTACAGATTCCACTTCCTCCCAGCTGTCCATTCAAATTATTATTACACTAAACAGATTAATCCACTGATGAGGTTAGAGCCCTCATAATCCAGTTACTTCCCAGAAGCCTCACCTCTGGACATTGCTGCTTTGGGACCAAGTTTTCAACACATGGACTTTGAGGGGACAGTCCATATTCAAACCATAACTAGTTTTGTGGTGGGGTGCCGAATGTACCCCAAAAATAAGGTAATATAAAATCCAGGTTCTTGATATTGTGAAAAAATGATTTTTAACACATATCATTTACAACATCTGGCAGGTTTAATTTAAGAAAAAAACTGGGAAGGAAAAAACTTGGATGCAGAGGAAAAAGGAAAAGGGAGACAGGGGTCCCCCCACGACCAAGTCCTAGGGCATGTTTCCCCGATCACGAGCAGGCGCCGAGAGAGGAAACACGTGGAAAATCCAGGGGGTATATGAGAGGGCGGGGTCCTCATTTCCAGCCCCTCTCTCTCAGGTTTCAAGTATTCGATAGGTTGAGCTCCAGGTGAGAGCTGACTCCTCCTCTTTCCAGGTGTGTGCTGCTTTTAGGGGGGCTGGGCTCTTTAGGAATTTGATGGTGGGCGGGGCTGTACGTCTCTCTTGGGCCAAACCAAAGGAAACTTCCAAGGGGTGGAGTTTTGGATTAACACTCTCCAGATTTTTAAAAGGCTAAAAACTATATTTTTATGAATTTTTCCGATACCTCCTTCTACCTCACATTTCACTTCTAAGCTACCTCATCAGTTTTATCATAAAACAAAATCATCCCCTGTATGTAGTGTTAACTAAATTTACTAATGAGCTAATTATTATTAACCTAATTATAACTGAAATTTTATGGAGTTTATAAAATCTTAAATTTCATTTTAAGGAATAACTACATCGAACTAATGGAACCCCCAGCATATTAGAGGGGAGAAAACAATTTAGGATGTGCCCAGTCCAAACTGGCAATCCAGAAGGGGAAGGCAAAGCCCAGTTTCTGACTTACTTATGGCTGAGGAATGTGTTACATGACGAAGTACCTTAGGGTCTGTAAATTAGCTGCAGGTCAGTCTGAGGCCAGTGTCTCCCAAGTGAGAACCAGTGTTATATTTGTTAAGGGGTGCTTTTGATATGGGAGAGAACAGTCAGAGCCATGGAAATATTATTAGTTAAGAATTTAGACTTAGAAGAGAAGAGAATCCCACTCCCTCCCCCACAACTGCCAGGTGCTGGCCCTGACAGAGCAAATAACCAGACAAGGCTGCAATCAAGGAGGCCAGCCCCTTCTTATGCATATCAAAGACAGGGGCAGCTGGGATATTATCTAGGCATAAACAAAGTGGTGCCTGCCGGCCAGCGGAACTTGGGTTAACAACTACTATCTATCCTGTTCTTGCTAGAGAGAAGTGTAATAAATCTCACATTTCCTTTTTTTTCCCTTCCTCCCAAAGTTAAGTGACCAACTGTATATAAGGGTTGGAATCCCTTTGTTCAGGGTCCAGAAAACGGAAAGTTACCGGTCTGGGACATCAGCTGCTGATTAAAAGGAATACCTACTTATCCTACTTTTGGCCTCCGGAGTTTCCTTTGTCTCTGAGACTAGGCTTGTGGGGAGCTCTCTCCTGCAACACTTTACAGTGGTTTGGTTTTCCTAGATCCTACCTGGTCAAGCCCAACTTGGCTGTTGATTGTATCTTCCCAGCTAACTTTTACCACATCTGGCTCTGCCCCTTGACATTGTTTCACTTCCAACACTCCCTTGGTGTGGATGCTATTACAGAGGCAAGAGACAGGGCTGTTTAAACAAGACTACATGTTGATCCCTTTGGAGATCCAGGACCCTTGGTTCTTTGGTCTAGAGAGGGAAGTGCACCTGGCCTGAATCGAGGCCATCAGCTGAGGTGGAGGCTTGGTGCATGTCCGTGGCAGAGGTTCCTCTAAGACTGAATGCCCAAAGCAAGGGACATAGGAAAAATTTGGAGCGCAGGGCCAAGGCCTCCATGCCTCCAGTGTGCCCTGGTCAATGTCCCCAGCGGGGCCTCTTCAACGCTGAGCTCGCCCCCGGGCAAACGCCCCTCCGAGGAAAGGAAGCCCTAAAAATGCTAGGTTGTGTAATTAGAGGATAGCGCCTTCAAATTGTGACTTTCCTTCAATCTAAAAACACCGCACCTACACACACACGCATACACACACCCACACACACGCACGCACGCACACCCCCCCCCCACACACACACACGCCTTCGTGAAAGGCGGAATCCGGACTTGCAGTGTGACTCCACACGTGGATTCCCGCTCCAGCGGAAGTCCGGGCGTTCCCACCGGAAGTCCAGCTCACCGGAAGTGCGCTTGGCCCACTGGGCGGGAAACCCAGTCAGGCGTGTGGGAGGTGAGCTACTGGAGAGATAGGGCCGGGCTGGCGCACTTCAGCTTGAGGGTGAAGCCCACGGCCTTCGCCCACGCGCGTTCGGCGCTCGCCGTGTCCGTTGGATCCCGTCCGTTGCCTCCAGTTAAGGCCAGAGTCGGCCGACGTGTGTACCGCCCCGCGGGTCTACTTACCGGCCCACTTCGGGGGGAAGGGCTGAGTGAGGGGACAGGGCCTGGCTGCGGGCACCACAGCCCCTGGTTGGGGAGGGGGGAAATCATATACCAGATTGTCATATACCATCTAGTCAGCTCTCTATGCGCACCCCTGTCCAGGTGCCTCCGCAGGTGATTCTGGGGAGCGGAAGGGGCGAGGTCCACAGGTGAGAGCAGTTCTCAGACCTCGGGCAGCACCACGTGCCAGGCTTGGGCTGGGGCTGTTAAGTGGGCTGGTTGCTTAACCAGACCGCGGCTAGCCCTGCAGTACGGGAGAACCCTGGTGAGAAGAGCTCAAGGGACCACCCACCTATGCCCTTCAAAGGGATTTCTCCAGCTCTTTAGGTGAACCGGCAGTGGGACAGCAGAAGTTGCGGAAGCAGGGTGGAGCTAGCCTTCCCTCCTTGGCGAGATTGTGTATGCTACCTGTGGAACCTGGGTGAGGCCGTGGGGATCTGTGCTCCCGTCTATTGTTTTACTGTTTGTTTTGTTTCGGTTTTGCGGTACTGAGGATTGAATCCAGAGGCATTCTACTTCTGAGCTATACTCTCAGCCCTATTTTTTATTCTTTATTTTGAAACAGGGTCTCACTAAGTTGTGGAAGGCCTTACTAAGTAGCTGAGGCTGGCCACGAACCAGGATCCTCCTGTCTCAGCCTCCCAAGTACTGGGATTACAAGCGTGCACCACCTCGCCCAGCCTGTCTACTGTTAATATTAAAGAGCCAGCTGATTTCTGGTGTGCTCAGCACGTTTTCTGGAACCTGAAAGACTATTTCACAACCCGTTTAAACTATTGTTAACACTTTGTTGGTAGTCCTCCCCGCCCCCCGCACCGGGGGATTGACTCAGAGGCAATCTATCTCTCACGTGCACCCCCAGCCTAATTTTATTTTTTATTCTTGAAACAGCCTCATTAAGTTCTGTGGACCTCACTAAGTTGCTGAGGCTGGCCTCGAACCTTGTGATCCTCTTGTCTCAGCCTCCCAAGTACTGGGATTTACAGGTGTGAACCATCTCACCAGGCTTTAACAAAACCTGTATTACAACCAGGCATGGTGGCACACACTTGTAATGCTAGCACTTGGGAGGCTAAGACAGGAGGATCACAAGTTCTAGAACAGCCTCAGCAAGTAGTGAAACCCTGTTTCAAAATAAAAATAAAATAGGGCTGGGTGTAGCTCAAAGGTAGAATGCCCCTGGGTTCAATCCCAAATACTACACACACACACACACACACACACACACACAACTTATGTGTTGCATATTTGCCCTTTCTTCTTGCCTCCAGAGGTTTTCCATGATGTAGAAGTCCAAAATGGGTTTCAACTGTTAATTTAATGATACAATTGGTGGAATTTTCAGCCCTGTCTGCCAGCCTTGCACAGAAAGATATCATTTATCTGTCTGATAACTTGAGAGTAATTTCTGAATATTCGGGAGTAAATTCCAAAAAAAGTTTTTGATGGTAATATTTTCTACGTTAAGTAAAGATATTCAAGCTGGGGGTGGTGGCACATGCTTGTAATACCAGTACTTGGGAGGCTGAAACAGTAGGATCTCAGGTTCCAGAACAGCCTCAGCAAGTAGTGAGACTCTTTCATCAACCTAGTGAGACTCTGTTTCAAAATAAAAATAAGACTAGGGGTGTAACTTGGAGGTAAAATGCCCTTGGGTTCAATTCCCAGTACCACACACACAGAGAGAAAGATAATATTCAGGAGCTGGGGATGTAGCTGAGAGGTACAGCACTCCTGGGTTCAATCCCCAGTACCCCTACACACACAATTAATTGGCTAAATAGTCCCTAAGCCTCCCCCACAAAATAAAAACATCCTCATATAATTGCCCATTTTTAAGTTCATTTTTTTTTTTTTTTTTTTTTTTTGCGGTACTGGGGATTGAACTCAGGGGCATTCTACCTCCGAGCTACACCCCCAGTCCTATATTTTTTATTATTTATTTTGAAACTGGTCTCACTAAGTTGCGGAGGGCCTCACTAGGTAGCTGAGGCTGGCCGCGAACCCGGATCCTCCGGTTTCAGCCTCCTGAATGCTGGGATTACAAGCGTGTGCCACCACGCCCGGCTTAAGTTCATTTTAAAATGTCTTTTTTCCCCCAAGTTTTGACCCATTTGCTCAAATGTGATAGTATTTATATATGAAAGACAATATATTCTTGGATAAGATTTTCTTCTTTTGGCCTCACATGTGCTTGATTCTCATTCCAACTCTAGCTGTTTGGACTTGGGTAAATCACTTCACATCTCATATATCTTCATCCATATAGCTCCTTCATAAAAGTATTTTAAAGACTAAAAGATAGTATAAAGTGAAAGCTGTAATCCCAGTAATTGGGAGACTGAGAGAAGAGAATTGCAGGTTCCAGGCCAGCCTTGGTAACTTAATGACATCTTATTTCAAATTAAAAAAAAAAAAAAAACAAAAGTGTAGCTTGGAGGTAGAATGCCTGTGGGTGCAGTACTAATAAGTGTAAAGAACGGAGCCTGGCCTAGGTATTGACTAAATGTTAGAGGCCATTATAAAAAATGTGAAAAACAGAAAATATGGAATAAAATACCCAAAGAACCACCCCTTAAAGATGGCAACTGTTCAGCCGGGTGTGGTGGCGCACGCTTGTAATCCCAACATTCGGAGGCTGAGACCGGAGAATCCCGGTTCAAGGCCAGCCTCAGCTACCTAGTGAGGCACTCCACTACTTAGTGAAACTCGGTTTCAAAATAAAAAATAAAAAATAGGGCTGGAGGTATAGCTCCGAGGTAGAAAGCCCCTGAGTTCTATCCCCAGTACTGAAAAAAAAAAAAAAAATGGCAACAGCAACTGTTAATGTATTTCTTTCTGTCTAGTCTTATGCTTGCCTCATACCTTATTGTAGATAAAATCATGAATACTCTTTTTGGTTAACTTTCTAACAAGTATTTTTCCTTACTATTAAACATTTCTAGTAGATGTCAATATTCTTGTAACACCATCCTATCCCGTTGATGTATTATAATGTACCTAACCTTTCTTTTTAAATATATTGAGCTAAAAATGAGCCGGGCGTGGTGGCGCACGCTTGTAATCCCAGCATTCAGGAGGCTGAGACCGGAGGATCCGGGTTCACGGCCAGCCTCAGCTACCTAGTGAGGCACTCCGCAACTTAGTGAGACTTGGTTTCAAAATAAAGAATAAAAAATAGGACTGGTTATAGCTCGGAGGTAGAATGCCCCTGAGTTCAATCCCCAGTACCAAAAAAAAAAAAAAAAATAGGGCTGGGAGTGTAGCTCAGAGGTAGAATGCCCTTGAGTTCAATCCCCAGTACCGCAAAATAAATAAATAAAGCTAAAAATGGCAAAACTAACATATTTGTATGTTACCTTATAACAGATTCTCACATTTGTTATTACTTTAAACATTCTTTTTGCTTAGGAATTTCTTTTTCATTTTGAGAGTAATGAAAAATAAAAAGACTAATTGGGTATTTTCCTTTAACAATATAGTAAGTAAGAATGAAGTAAATAAGAATGTTAGAGTTCTTAGAATCTTGATTTGTTGCTCTAAGTTAATTGAACTCTGATACTTTTTTTTTGGTATTGGGGATTGAACCCAGGGGCATTCTACCTCTGAGCTATACCTCCACCCCTGTTTTATTTTTATTTTGAAATGGGGTCTCACTAAGTTGTGGAGGGCCTTACTAAATTGATGATGTTGGCCACATACCTGCAATCCTCTTGTCTCAGCCTCCCAAGTACTGGGATTACGAGCATGCACCACCATGCCCAACTTCTGATACATTTTTATAAATTAGCATTCTAAAATAGGACATGCGAGAGGCTATATCACATTTGTCAGTTGTTTTAAAAATTCTAACAAATGACAAAGATTGAAGCTCAGTGGTAGAATACCATGCTGAGAATTACCATATTTTGTTAGAAAACTGTTTAGTATTAGCTTGTAGAGGGAAAAGGAGACCTAGAGTGTATATCTGTGTCTTTGTTTTAAACCTCAGATTCATGGAGCAGTTCCCAATCTGAAATTATGGGATAGGAGATTTACATGATAGAAAATAAGGAAGCAGGACCAGAGGAGAACCAGTTAGATTTAGTCAATTAGTTATTCATTTGTTTAATAAAATTTGTTGAATGCCTATAGTGCTTTAAAATGCTAGATGTGTTTATATATGTTTTCAAATTTAATTCTTATAACAATTTTAATATGATCAGTCCTATTTTACAGATTAAAAAACCAAACCTCAATTTAAGCAACTTGCCCAGTATAACACATCTAATTACAGATTCAATTTTGTCCAACCCTCTTCTGCATTTATATTTCTGACATTCTTCAAAACTTAATTTTTTTTTTTTTTTTTTTTTTGCGGTACTAGGGATTGAACTCAGGGGCATTCTACCTCCGAGCTACACCCCCAGCCCTATTTTTTATTCTTTATTTTGAAACTGAGTCTCACTAAGTTGCGGAGTGCCTCACTAGGTAGCTGAGGCTGGCCGCGAACCCGGATCCTCTGGTCTCAGCCTCCCAAATGATGGGATTACAAGCGTGCTCCACCACACCCGGCTCAAAACTTACTTAAATTGAGAAAATACCTTTATCTTACAGATGAAACATAAGGAAAAGGAATACAGATAAGCATGGAAAGTGAGGACACAAAGAAAACACAAGGTGAGAAGTCCATGGGTCATATATCTGCAGTTAGTTTTACATATGTGGAATATACTTCAAATTGCCCGACAGAATCCAAGAAATAAGTCATGCAGCAATTTATAGAAATATTGAGCACCTACTCTGTGTCTGTCACATGATTACTCAGGATACTGACATGGGAAAAAATATGCGAATACTTAGAATGCCATATCATAGTTGATTTGATGGTGGTATGTAAAAGAACATTGGCAACCTGAGAGGACCACTGTCAAAGTATGCCTGGAGAGATATCAGTTGTCTTCAGAAAGGTAGAAACTGTATCCATGGGCATAGAGGAAGTTAACCATAAAGGAGGAAATCATAAAAAAGGATGGGGAATAGTGTTCCTTAATGCATGTTATTCCAAAGGTTTGCTGAAAAAGAGGGCCCTCAAAAAAGACTTGAGAGAAGCATTTCAGGAACAGAAAGAAAATGTCTTGGAAATCAGAGATTTAGGAGAATGCTTCATGAGGATTACAGATTTTTTTTTGTGTTCTATATTTTTATGTCCTCCCTTCATCTTATATCTTTCAGAATTCTAAATATTCATGCCAGGTGCAGTGGCACACATTTGTAATCCCAGTACTTTAGGAGACTGAGGCAGGAGGACACAGGTTTGCAGCTAGCCTCAGCAATTTAATGAGGCCCTCTGCAACTTAGACCCTGTTTAAAAATAAAAAAAGATAAAATAGAACTGGGGGTGTAGCTCATAGGTAAAATGGCTCTGGGTTCAATCCCTGATATCACACAAATGCAAAATTCATTCAAGCATTATGCCAAAGTCTATTTACAATTTTATTTAAATCCCCGAAATAGAAAAAAAAAGTTTAAGAACTATAATAAAGAGTTTTATAGGAAAATATTTAGTTACTAACAAATAATTTACATGTCGATAACTTTTTTTTTTTTTGGTACTGGGGATTGAACTCAGGGGCATTCTACCTCCGAGCTACACCCCAGCCCTATTTTTTATTCTTTTTTTTTTTTTTTTGCGGTACTGGGGATTGAACTCAGGGGCATTCTACCTCCGAGCTACACCCCCAGCCCTATTTTTTACTCTTTATTTCGAAACCGGGTCTCACTAAGTTGCGGAGTGCCTCACTAGGTAGCTGAGGCTGGCCGCGAACCCGGATCCTCCGGTCTCAGCCTCCCGAATCCTGGGATTACAAGCGTGCGCCACCACGCCCGGCTTCCTATTTTTTATTCTTTATTTTGAAACTGAGTCTCACTAAGTTGCGGAGTGCCTCACTAGGTAGCTGAGGCTGGCCGCGAACCTGGATCCTCTGGCCTCAGCCTCCCAAATGCTGGGATTACAAGCGTGCGCCACCACGCCCGGCTCATGTTGATAACTTTTAACGTATGCACATAACTGTGCAAGCATCAGCATAATCAAAATGGTGAATATGAGCCGGGCGTGGTGGTGCACTTTTGTAATTCCAGCATTTGGGAGGCTGAGACCGGAGGATCTGAGTTCAAGGCCAGCCTCAGCTACCTAGTGAGGCACTCCGCAACTTAGACCCTGTTTCAAAATAAAGAATAAAAAATAGGGTTGGGGGTATAGCTCAGAGGTGGAATGCCCCCGAGTTCAATCCCCAGTACCGCAAAAAAAAAAAAAGTAAATATGCCCTTTTGTACTTGAATAATCCTACCCTATCCAGGCATGGTGGCACATGCCTATAATCCCAGTACATGGGAGACTGAGATAGGAGGATCATAAGTTTGAGATCAGCTTCAGGAAGTTAGCAAGGCCCTCAGTAACTAATAGGAGCCAAGCTTGGTGGCCCATGCCTGTAATCCCTGTACTTGGAGGCTGAGACAAGAGGATAGCAGGTTCGAGGACAGCCTCAGCAAGTAGTGAGACTCATTAGCCTAGTGAGACCCTGTTTCCAAATAAAATCGGGCTGGAGGTGTAGCTAAAAGGTAGAATGCCTCTGGGTTGTTTCCAGTACCACCAAAAAAAAAAAGAAAGAAAGAAAAAGAAAAAATTAGGGCTAGGAATGTAGAATGCAGCTCAGAGATAGAATGCCCTGAGTTCAATTGCTAGTACCACACACACAAAAATAATAATCTTATCTTTTTTGTTTTTGGTGCTGGGAATTGAATCCAGGGTCATTTTACCTCTGAGCTACATCCCCTACACTTTTTTTTTTTTTTTCCAGTACTGGGGATTGAACTCAGGGGCATTCTACCTTCAAGCTGTATCCCCAGCCCTATTTTCTGTCTATCTGTCTGTCTGTCTGTCTGTCTATATTTATTTATTTATTTATTTAGCAGTACTGGGGATTGAACCCTGGGGCATTCTACCTTCAAGCTGCATCCCCAGCCCTATTTTTTAGTCTTTATTTTGAAACAGGGTCTCACTAAGTTGTGGAGAGCCTCACTAAGTGGCTGAGGCTGGCCACAAACCTGGATCCTCCTGTCAGCCTCCCAAGTACTGCCACCACACCCGGCTCTGTATTTTATTTTGAGATTGGGTCTCCTAAATTGTCTAGGCTGGCCTTGACTTGTGATCCTCCTGCCTTAGCCTCACAAATTGCTATGATGACAGGCACGTGCCATTAGGTCCAGCTATGATGTTTTACTATTTTAATATGTTGTTGGATTCAATTTGCTAAAGTTGTTTAAACTTTTGCATATATGCTAATGAGGGATACTGGTCTGTAGTTCTCTGTTTAGTAGCTTTGGTATAAGAGTAATGTGAACCTCATAGAATAAATTGGGAAGTATTTCTTCTCTTAAACTTTTGGAAAAGTTTATGTAGAATTTGATTTTTTTTTTTTTTTTTTTTTTTGCGGTACTGGGGATTGAACTCAGGGGCATTCTACCTTCGAGCTATACCCCCAGCCCTATTTTTTATTCTTTATTTTGAAACCAGGTCTCACTAAGTTGCGGAGTGCCTCACTAGGTAGCTGAGGCTGGCCGCGAACCCGGATCCTCTGGTCTCAGCCTCCCAAATGCTGGGATTACAAGTGTGCGCCACCACGCCCGGCTAGAATTTGATATTTCTTCCTTAAATGTTTGGTAGAATTTGCAAATTAAATAATCTGAACCTAGAGTTTTCTTTATGGAAAGGTTTTAAACTATTATTTCAATTTCTTCATAGATCTAAAACTAATTAGGTTATGTTTCCTCTTGGCTGAGTTTTACTGATTTATATCTTTCAAACTATTTGTCCATTTCATTCAAGTCACTGAATCTATAGGTATGATATGAAGTTTTATGTAATACTCCCCTGTTTTCTTTCCCCCAGTACTGGGAATTGAACCCAGGGGCATTCTACCTCTGAGCTACACCCCTAGCCCTATTTTTTTTTTTTTTTTTTAGTACTGGGGATTGAACTAAGGGGCATTCTACCTCTGAGCTATACCCCCAGCCCTAATTTTTTTTCTTTTTTTTTAAACAGGGTCTCACTAAGTTGCAAAGTGCCACTAGGTAGCTGAGGCTGGCGGCGAACCTGGATCCTCCAGTCTCAGCTTCCCAAATGCTGGGATTACAAGCATGCGCCACCACGCCTGGCTCCTACCTTTTTTTTTTTTTTTCGGTACTGGGGATTGAACCCAGGGGGATTCTACCTCCAAGTTACACCCCCAGCCCTATTTTTTTATTCTTTATTTTGAAACAGGGTCTTACTAAGTTGCGGAGTGCCTCACTAAGCAGCTGAGGCTGGCTGGGAACCCAGATCCTCTGGTCTCAGCCTCCCAAATGCTGGGATTACAAACGTGTGCCTCCATGCCCGGCTTCGGCTCCTATTTTTAAATTTATTTTGAAACAAGGTCTCACTAAGTAGCTGAGGCTGGTCGTGAACCTGCAATCCTCTGGTCTCAGCCTCCCAAGTACTAGGATTGCAAGCCTGCGCCACCACACCTGGCCCCCACTCCAATTTTATTTCTTATTTGGAAACATTGTTTTGCTAGGTTGATGAGAGTCTCACTACTTGCTGAGGCTGTCATTGAACTGGCGATCCTCCTGTCTCAGCCTCCCAAATACAGGGATTCCAAGCATGTGCCACCACACCCAGCAAAGGCCTTTTATTTAATGAACATCTATTTTTACACATGCTTATTGTTGCTAGATTATAAAAACAAGACATGCTTATTATTTTAAAAGTCAGTCATTCCAAAGATATCTAATTAGAACATGAAATATGAATGGTTAGTCTTTAAAAGAAAACTTTTGGTTTAAAATAATGAAATTTTTCTTCTTTAGAAATGAAGACTGACCTGAACTTATTATTGGAATGTCTAAAGTATCAAATGGACAATCCTTTTTCACAAAAGGAAGCTTTGGTCACTATTCATTCAATTTGTCAACAAAACAGTAAGACATAATGATGAATTTTATGCATGATTATCGTTCTTTAGTATTGTAATCTATCATATATGCATAGTACTCAGTTATTGTGTGTTGTATTACTTTCTTCATATGATTTTTAAAATCCTTGACATAATAAAAGTAAATATAATTTCTATTTTTTTTTTGTCTGTACATTCTACAGGTAATGCAGGTGTTTATTTTCGTGAAATTGGTGGTTTGATGTTTGTAAAAAATCTTGCAAAGTCAAGTGAGCATAGCATGGTAAAAGAAGCAGCCCTATTTACATTAGGAGCTGTTGCAGAAAAAAATGGTAAAATATAAAATTTTATTTATTGTCCTTCAAGCATTGTGTTATACTAAAAAGTAATTTTAGAAGTTGGGCGTGGTGCTTCATGCCTGTAATCCCTGTACTTGGGAGGCTGAGACAGGAGGATTGGAATTCTAGGCCAATTTCAGCAACTTGGTGAGGCCTCCAGCAACTTAGTGAAACCCCTTTTTTTTTTTTTTTTTTTTGCCGTACTGGGAATGGAACCCGGGGGCATTCTACCTCCAAACTACAGCCCCAGCCCTATTTTTTATTCTTTATTTTGAAACAGGATCTCACTAAGTTGCGGAGGGCCTCACTAAGCAGCCGAGGCTGAAACCCTGTTTCAAAATAAAAAGAATTGGAGGTATATCTCAGGTACAGTGCCCCTGGGTTTAATCTCTAGTAAAACACACACACACACACACACACACACACACAATAATTTTAGAATTGAAATTTCCTACATGTTTGAATAGCTTTATCTAGATATGTAAAAGATGCTGATAATCCACAACCATCAAGTATGCTTTGAATATAGAAATTCATGTTGGCAAGAACACTTTTCAGCAATATATGTGAAATAAGATTGAATCTAAACCATAAATTTGTCAAACCAACTTTGTTTTCACTCAGTAGACATGTCTTCATCAACCATTAAGAGCCAAGTTTTGTGTGAGGCATTTAGGTTACACGGACAAATAATCTAGTCCTTGCATTTGATATAGACTCTGGTTCTAGGTACTGCCTTATCTAATAGCTGGTTGTAGGCACTAGAAAAAATGTTGATTTTTATCATTGTGGTTATTTTTATTTTTCAGTGCTAGTGATTGAATCCAGGGCTTCATACATGCTAAGCACATGTGCTACTACTGAGCTACATCTTCCAGACCCCAAATTTTGTTTGTAAAATTTTACTTATTTCATGAGTATCACAAAAAAGAATCTGTCAGGTTTTTTTGTTTTTGTTTTCGTTTTTTGTGTTTTTTTTGTGGTACTGGGGATTGAACTCAGGGGCATTCTACCTCCGAGCTACACCCCCAGCCCTATTTTTTATTCTTTATTTTTAAACAGGGTCTCACTAAGTTGCAGAGGGCCTCACTAGGTAGCTGAGGCTGGCAGCGAACCTGGATCCTCCGGTCTCAGCCTCCCAAATGCTGGGATTACAAGCGTGCACCACCATGCCCGGCTAATCTGTCAGTTTTTTAAAAATTTGTGTGATCTTCCCGCCTCAGCCTCTACTTTATTTTTGAAAGGCTTTTATATCTAGAAAAGTCTCAAAAATAGCACAAATATCATTTGTCCCTCTGATTTCAAAAACAGGTTTCCGAATTTTCTTAAATTGTTTTTCTTGCTTTCTTTTGTCTCTTATCCACTGAAAATTTTGTCGAATTTTATGTTTTATTTAGTTAGGTTTTTATGCAATTCTTTATTTTATTTTATTTTTTTTTTTAGAAATTGGTTGTATTTCTACTAAGTGTCAATTTAATGAGATTTGGTTGCAAACCACCCTGTTTGGCAACTTTGTTTTGTTCAGCATACTTAAAACTGATTTGTGCTAATGCATTGAAATTGGAATTTTATTTTGTATTTCAGTTTATTGTCAGCAAACTTTGTGTACTTCAGAGTTATTTGAAGACTTAACTTTGTTCTTATCTAATGATGATTCAAACACAAATTTGAAAAGAATGACTGTCTATGTTATTTTGGTTCTTGTTTCAAATAATAGTAAGTATATTCTTTTATGAATGTTTAAACATTTTAAACAATAAATTGGAATAATCATTATTCTTCATTCTAGTCCTTATATTCATGTCATGTTTTTAATCTAATTAACTCCTGAGAAATACTGGCTTTAAAGAAAAAGGAATTAACAGTATGCATTTAATAATTCAGTATTTGCTTATTTTAAGAAATAGTAAAATTATTGTACTACTCAATAAACATTAAGCATAACAACTTTAAAAGAAAAAGAAGCATTTGTTTTTTTTTTTTTTTTTTTTTTTGCGGTACTGGGGATTGAACTCAGGGGCATTCTACCTCCGAGCTACACCCCCAGCCCTATTTTTTATTCTTTATTTTGAAACAGGGTCTCACTAAGTTGCGGAGTGCCTCACTAGGTAGCTGAGGCTGGCTTCGAACCCAGATCTTCCTGTCTTAGCTTCCCAAATACTGGGATTACAAGCATGTGCCACCACGCCCGGCTGAAAAAGAAGCATTTAATGAATTCAGTTGGTTGATTTTTCACTGCATGGACCATTTAGTTACAGGGTTTACTGTATCAGCCATAATGTTAGATTTACAGAAAAGTTGAAATATAGTATAGAATGTTCCTGTATACTTCCTGCCCAGTGTTGTTGCTATTATTATTTTTCCCCCCTGCGGTACTGGGGATTGAACCCAGGGGCATTCTACCTCCGAGCTATACCCCCAGCCCATTTTTTTTTTTTTTTATTATTCTTTATTTTGAAACAGGGTCTCACTAAGTTGCAGAGAGCCTCACTAAGCAGCTGAGGCAGGCCGAGAACCAGGATCCTCTTGTCTCAGCCTCCCAAGTACTGGGGTACTGGGATTACAAGCATGCACCCCCATGCTTGGCTTCCAGGGTTTTTTTTTTTTTTTTTCCCCCTCCGGTCTCAGCCTCCCAAATGCTGGGCTTACAAGCATGCGCCACCACATCCGGCTCCAGTGTTATTTATTTATTTATTTTTTTTTATCGTGAATGCATTATTGCTACCGTTTATTCAATGTTCAAATATTTCTTAATTAAAACTTAAATACAATTTTAAAAATAACTAGTACTTGGCACTCTAGATATCAAAACTCAAATTCCAATTATCTTTCAAATTTCATCTAAGTAAACTCTCAAGTGTTTCAGAGACAGACCATAGGTTATATAAAAGCCTCTGCCAGTTGATATATCCATTTTGCTGGGATTTGTAGCAAATCCTTGTTAAAACTAAGGCTGTGTTTTCACTTTATGAAAACAACTCGAGTTAATTTTCAAAGCAGTCACTCAAGATATTTGCCTCATGAATTTAGAAAGCAACTTTTTTTTTTTTTCTTTTACCCAAGGGGTCTCTTTATTTTTTTTTTTATAATTAATTAATTTTTTTTTAGCATGGATTTTTATACATTTCTTGGGTACAACAGGGTTAATTACACATTTTTGTTGGGTACAAGCTAGTACAGGTAAAGACATCCATGCACATATTTCTCATTAACCCTTCCCCAATTCCCACCCACCCTCCCCCTATCTCCTGGTCAGTTTAGTGATTGACTTTGA